>BPTQ01000001.1:236826906-236869027 GCA_019973895.1 Chrysanthemum seticuspe | reverse complement strand
ATCGAGTCTTACAACTTCTTCCATTTGTCTGCCTCAAATTCCAACTATTGCTACCCTAACATACCATACTTCTATCCGAAACGCAAGGGTTACTAGTCCATGAAGCACTCTTTCAATACTGACTTCGAGTATCAAGAGGAAAGTGATAGGTAGGACCAAGATGGTTCTACATATCCCTAAACTTTGTCATAAAGACCACCTTGCCGTACTTCGTTCTACACCGCTGCAAACACAGCTTTACATACTAAACAGTCGTTCACTTCTAACTTGTAGTTTCTCGATCACCTGACAATGTTGGTAACCTATAAGGCTGTACCTTCACCCTATTCTATAGATACCTAAAACACTGACCTGATGGAGAATGATTCTTCTTCGTACTACGCTAAACCCACCAACAACTAGCCGATTGGTTTAGACGAGTAAAGAATGGTTAATCTTTCCTAATACCATAACCGTCTAACAGTCTCTAAAAAGTCGTTCTCGTTCCACCAGAAATACTGTTTCAAATCCCTATACATCTTGGTAGAACCAGGATGGATAGTGAAAGGAGAACTATGAGCTTCAGTCATAACTTTCTCACGAAGTACCTGATCATTGGGAACGCAAAGCCTATCTTCATACCATACAATCCCATCGTTATCAACCTTAAACTCCGTCTGTTTACCTTCTTCAACATTCTGAGCTACAGCCCACAGCTCGCCGTCATCTTTCTGAGCTTCCTTAACTTGCAGTATAAGGTTCGACTATACCTTCATACTAGCCCAGTATCCATCAGAACCTCGTACGCACAACTCAACATCCAAACGTTCTAAGTCACGAATAATCCTAGGCTCAATCTCAATACTTGCAATCATACCTGATTTCCGGCTAAGTGCGTCAGCAACTACATTAGCCTTACCAGGATGGTACTGAATGTTAGTGTCATAATCCTTAAGAAGTTCTAACCATCTTCTTTGTCTCATATTGAGTTCCTTTTGAGTGAAAATATACTTGAGACTCTTATGGTCGGTGAAAATATCACACGTCTCTCCATACAAGTAATGTCTCCAGATCTTCAACGCGAACACTACAGCAGCTAACTCAAGATCATGAGTTGGGTAATTCTCCTCATAAGGTTTCAGTTGTCTTGAAGCGTAAGCTATCACCTTACCATGTTGCATCAAGACACAGCCCAATCCTTTCTTAGATGCATCGCTATAGATTTGATATCCTCCAGAACCAGATGGAAGAGTCAAAATAGGAGTGGAAACCAATCTCCGTTTCAACTCTTCAAAACTCTTTTCTCTTTCATCCGTCCACACGAACTTTTCACCTTTCCTCATCAATTGGGTTAACGGCAAAGCTAAACGAGATAAACCTTCAACAAAACGTCGATAATATCCAGCAAGTCCTAGAAAACTCCTGACTTCAGTCACTGTCGTAGGTCTTGGCCACTTAGTAATAGCCTCAACCTTAGACGGATCCATGGTTATACCATCAGCTGATACGATATGACCAAGGAAAGCGACTTGTCCTAACCAAAATTCACACTTCGAGAATTTGGCGTACAACTTCTTCTTCCTCAGAATCTCCAAAACTATCCGGAGATGTTGCTCATGCTCTTCTTCAGACTTAGAGTAAACCAAAATGTCAGTCGATGAAAACAATAACGAACTTGTCGAGAAACTCATGGAAAACACGATTCATCAGGTCCATAAACACAGCAGGCGCATTCGTCAAACCAAAAGGCATAACGAGAAACTCATAATGACCATATCTGGTACGAAACGCGGTCTTAGGAACATCTTGCTCCTTCACACGTAGCTGATGATAACCAGACCTCAGATCAATCTTAGAAAAGAACTTAGCTCCTTGCAGTTGATCAAACAAATCGTCTATGCGTGGGAGAGGATAACGGTTCCGAATAGTAATACGGTTGAGTTCACGGTAGTCGATACATAGACGCATACTTCCATCCTTCTTCTTCACAAACAAAACAGGTGCACCCCATGGAGAAACACTAGGTCGAATGAATCCATTATCTATCATCTCTTGCAGCTGTTCCTTCAACTCCTTCAGTTCTACAGGTGCCATACGATACGGAGCTTTCGAAATCGGTTTAGCACCAGGAATCAACTCAATGCTAAACTCAACTTCTCGAGCTGGAGGAAGTCCAGGGAGTTCATCGGGAAAAACGTCAGTGAATTCACAAACAACGGAAAGGTTTTCAATGTTAGGACTCTCCAAAGATGTGTCCTTAACAGATGCCAGAAAACCTTGACACCCATGAGCAATCATGGTCCGTGCCTTCATAGCAGAAATGAACTTAACAGATTTGAGTGGTTTAGAACCATAATAAACGAATTTAGGATGTTTGACGTCTCCAAAGATCACAGTTCTAGCATAGCAGTCGATGGAAGCTCTATGATAAGCCAACCAATCCATGCCTAGAATGATATCAAAGTCGACCATATCGAGAGGATACAGATGTGCAGGGCGAATACGATCATCAAAACGAAGAGGACACTTAACGTATTTATGATCAATGATCATGTGACTTTTCATAGGCGTAGATATCGATAAGTGATTCGTTAGTGGTTGTGGCTTCATATTAAGTTTCTTAGCACATGTGACAGATATGATGGAGTGTGTGGCGCCGGTGTCAAATAAAACGAAGACAGAATAATCATCAATGAAAAGAGTTCCCGTAATGGTACCTGAAGTATGCTCCGCCTGATTCCGAGTAGTAGCATAGACACGTCCAGTAGTAGGTGGCGGCTTGGTATAGTTTCCAGGAATCGCCGGGTTCCTCTTAGGGCAATCCTTGATCTTGTGAGTAGTGGAACCACAAGAGAAACATCCACCAGTGGCCTTGAAACACGGTCCCGGATGAGCCTTTCCACAAGTAGTACAGATAGGTGGGGGAGGCAAAACTTCAGCTGTCCTTTGCTGACCAGAAGGATCCTGAAGCACGACCCTGATTCGATCCTCGAGTCGACTGATCTTTGTTGTAACGCTGGTTATTGTTACCCTGATTCTGACGATCATTTCCATTCTTACCAGCAGCTCTGCTATCCTGACCCCTCGCCTCAGGGCGCCTAGAGTCCACATTCCTTCCCGACTGACCCCGCTGATCATAACCCTTATCCACTTGTCCCCTCGAATCATAACTCCTGCCAGTATTTCCCTTATACTCATTACTTTGAGTCCTACCTTGAATCCGATCACCATCGCGATTACGCTTGTTGTAACCTGAACCCTCATGAAAGATCTCAATGTTACGAGCTGCATCATTGCAGGCCGACACATCCTCATAGTCAGTGTTAAGCAGTCGGTCCAACACCCACTTCTTCAGTCCCCATTTGAAATGCTTAGCTTGGCGCCTACCATCTCCAGCAATCGCTCCAACAAAGCTTACCAACCTCATAAACCTACTCATGTACTCGTTGGAGTTCTCATTATCAAACTGGTAGATCGCCTGATAATCCCTCTCATACCTTTGCTGTTCAGCATCAGGGAAGTAACGGTTATAGAAGATAGTCCGAAACTCCGTCCAAGTACAAGTAACAGCGAAAGCATCTCCTCCTCGTGCTTGTTTCAATGCTTTCCACCAATTCAAAGCATCACCTTCCAATTTAAATGCAGCCTAAACGAGTCTTAAATCCATCTCCACAACCCAGTACCTTCAAACAGCTTCTCAACATGAGTGATCCAGTCCTCAGCTTCAGTGGGAGTAGCAGCAGTGCTAAAAGAAAGAGGCTTGAGCTTACCGAAACGCTCGAGCCAAGTATGTATGCCGACGGGTTGAGCACCTCCACCGCTTCCCGAAGGTTCACCAGTCTGATTCCGAATATTGTTGATCACCTGTTCCATCATCTCAGGTGTAGTCAAACCAGGGAAAAGAGAGTTGAGAGCATTCGCAATCGCAGCATCCATGTTAACCGCATCATCGTCTCCATCCGCGCCACCAGTAGTACGAGTTCGAACCATCTAAACGATATTCAAACGATTAGCAAAATGAACAAAGATGAGATACGAAATGGAAGTTCGCAGAAGGAAACCTAAGTCTACCCAATCCTCACAGGTCAAATCTTAATTCTAAGGGATAACTTAAGGTTCTTATGTTCACAGGTCCTGACTACAAGTCGTAAACCTGGGCTCTGATGCCATAAATTGTAACGCCCCGACCCGCCAAGGGTAAAGGAATCACAAGTAATGGTGTCATATCAAAGCAAATACAAATAACCAAAAGAAAGTCTTAACATAAATGCGGAAAATAATCCAAGTCAAAATGACTTCAATACATAGGTCCCAGCGGAAGCATAATAAACTTCAACATAATATCCGAAATAAATAAGTCTAAATGGCATCATAAGAAATCAAAGCTAATATCTCTAAGGTAAGTCCACTCAAGCACTCATCCCAAAGCAACCCAGCTTCCAATGCTTAGATACCTGCCGCGGAAGAAAAGAAAAGTGCGGCTGAGCTTCAAAAGCCCAGTGAACAGATATGAAAGCAAAAGCGAATACTAAACGATAACGGATATGATATAAAGTGAATGAGCGATAGCAAAATCATAATCATTTTCAAAGCATAAGTCATAATTTCAAATAAAGTTTATAGTCAACTACCACGAGCCCAGAACTTATATCAGATCACATTCATATTCACACAAGGCAACATTTGTAGGGGAGACCTACCAGAGTTATGAAGGACGTGCACGCACGCAGCATCAATCATCAGATAACATATAACATATAACAGATAACAGATCTAGGATGCATCCATACGCCCCTTCCTACATATTCACAAATATGCTTCACCATCCAGAGACGTGGCAGAACATCACTCTACTGCCCTAGAGTCATATCAGAGGTGCATCACTGATACGGACATGGAACCCCCATGACTAGTTAAATATTTGGCTCGGGTGTCAAACTATCTTAGGTCAAATCAGAATGTCATAACTGACACAGATCATATTTATCAGAAAATCATTCATATTTCCAAAATCATAGTTTTCATATCAGATAGTTCAAAAATCAGATGTTTCATAATTCAGAAATCAGAGTTCAGATAAGCAATAGCTCAAACAAATCAGATTTGGGATTCATAGCAAAGGCTTAGGAAAACCTAATACAAAAGAAACATTAAGAGAAACCTTTACTGAAAAGGTCAGAATATCTGTACCTTATTCCAACGCAAAGATCGAAAAGCAGAAAGACGAAAACAAAGGATTACTCCCTCTTCACAGAACCTATAGACATTAACGGTCGTCCAAGTTATTAATGATTCCATAATCGTCAAAATGATCTTTTTAATATTTGGTATTCATAATTAGTAATCTTTATACTTTAGGGTTTTATTAATAAGTCTTAAGTATTTTATAATTAATGTTGTAGATTAGGGTTCGTTATATCATTTGTTAAAGTCTATGATTAAATGTGAAAATAGTTTATAAGTTATAACTCACACATGAAATAACACTTACTATATTTAGCTCAAACCCTAATATACTCTCATTTACGTTCTAGGGTTCTTACTCTTTAATATCTCATTAATATGCATTTCATTTACATGTTACGTCTTAATGACTCTCCACTTAACCTAATACAGTAATTAATAACCTTCTTTACTTTTACACTTTATCATACACGTTTATGATTTAATGTGACCATAAGTTATTAGGGTTTTGTATACTTCATACGCTTTACATATTTTAAAACTAGGGTTTATGTTTACGTACTCTTACTCATTAATTACATGTCTAAATCTCATGTACATATGTACTCGGTTCACCTAGGGTTTCGGCTAGCATGTTTTACACAAGACCTAGCTCATTTAAACATGTTTCGTATACAAGTTAATATGTTTTAAACCCCATTCGAAAATCATGCATGCCTCGGTCCAACTCATGCATGTCTCGGCTTAGCTTAACTCAACATAAACATGACCCAATTCAATATTTCTTATCACTTTACACGTTCCTTATTAATTACAAGTTAAAATAAATTAGGGTTTCCTTGTTTCTTGGTTAGCATCTCTCGGCCACAACAAAAAAGAAAACAAACGCGACTAAACAAAGTATATCTCGACATATACATGCATAATACGTTAAAAGGAAGATGAATAAACGTTATACCTTTACTTGGATAAGAAAAATCGACACCAAAGGTGTGTTGGGAACTCTCGGCCGAGCAAGAAGAAAAGAAAAGGCAAAGCAAAACTAGGGTTTCAATTTAATGATTATGTAATGTATTTATAGTTGTAGTATTTGAGTTAGAATAGGAAAGTGATTGGGTTTGGGTTGGCTTGGGTCCAACCGAACACACACACAAACACCACATGGGCTTCGGCCCCTCCTTGGCTCACACGAACACAAACAAACACCCTCTTGGGCTTCGGCTTGGCGCAAAACAAAAACAAAAGACACGAGTCCATTAAACAAACAAACGGCCCAACTTATTAGCGAAACATTTACGTCCTTCGTCGTACCAAAGTCGTTCACGAAATTTATATTCGTTAAGTTTTATTTATTAGGTTTTTTAATTTCGTACTTTATTATAAACGTGTTTTACGTATTTATTATTCTTGGTTCCAAGGGTATTTTAGTCTTTATATAGGTTTTAGATTTTCGGGTTTTACAACTCTTCCCCTCTAAAAAAAAAATTTCGTCCTCGAAAATTGAAATGAAACGGAAACGAAAACGATAACGAAATGAGAACATACCGAACTATTCAAAGAAATGAGGATAACTAGCTCGCATCGACTCTTCGGTCTCCCAAGTAGCCTCACGCTCTGGGTGATTTTTCCAAAGAATCTTAACGAACGGAATAACTTTACTTCTCATGACTCTTTCTTGTCTTTCCAAAATAGCTTCTGGTTCTTCAGGCAAAGACATATCTGATCGAATCTGATCAAACGGATACGAAGCAACATGTAATGGATGATAATTGTATCCTCTTAGGAGAGATACATGGAACACATCATGAACATGCGATAACTGAGGCGGAAGTGCTAATCGATACGAAACTTCTCCTATACGTTCCAGAATTTCAAACGGACCAATGAATCGAGGACTAAGCTTGCCCTTGATTCCAAAACGTTTCACACCTCTAAACGGCGAGACTTTCAAAAATACCCGATCACCAACACGAAATTCTAAATCACGACGATGCTTGTCGGCATAACTTTTCTGACGAGACCTAGCCTCCTTCAACTTCTCTCTAGCAACAGCTACTTTCTCATTAGTGATCTCAATCATTTCCGGTCCTTCAATTAGACGTTCACCTACTTCATCCCAACAAGTAGGTGATCTACATTTCCTTCCATAAAGAAGTTCAAACGGTGCTGCCTTAATGCTAGCATGCCAACTGTTATTGTATGCAAACTCTACCAAACACAAATATTCATCCCAGCTGCCAGTCCATTCCAAAGCACAAGCCCTTAGCATGTCTTCTAAGGTCTGAATAGTCCTCTCTGACTGACCATCTGTTTGAGGATGAAATGCCGTACTAAAATTAAGTCGAGTACCCCAAGCTTTTTGCAAACCCTTCCAGAAACGAGAAGTAAAACGCGGATCCCTATCTGACACAATAGCCGTCGGAGTACCATGAAGTCTAACTATCTCTTGCTGAAAAATCTCTGACAATCTGCCAATACCATAATCCTTTCTAATTGGTAAGAAATGAGCAGATTTGGTTAGCCGATCAACAACCACCCAAATCGCATCATGCTTCTTCTTAGTAAGAGGTAGTCCAGTCACAAAATCCATAGATATCTTATCCCACTTCCATGTCGGAATATCCAATGGTTGTAACAGTCCACTAGCTCTTTGATGTTCAATCTTCACTTGCTGACAAATCATACATTTCGACACAAACGTCGCCACATCTTGCTTCATGCCGTTCCACCAGAAATACTGTTTCAAATCCCTATACATCTTGGTAGAACCAGGATGGATAGTGAAAGGAGAACTATGAGCTTCAGTCATAACTTTCTCACGAAGTACCTGATCATTGGGAACGCAAAGCCTATCTTCATACCATACAATCCCATCGTTATCAACCTTAAACTCCGTCTGTTTACCTTCTTCAACATTCTGAGCTACAGCCCACAGCTCGCCGTCATCTTTCTGAGCTTCCTTAACTTGCAGTATAAGGTTCGACTATACCTTCATACTAGCCCAGTATCCATCAGAACCTCGTACGCACAACTCAACATCCAAACGTTCTAAGTCACGAATAATCCTAGGCTCAATCTCAATACTTGCAATCATACCTGATTTCCGGCTAAGTGCGTCAGCAACTACATTAGCCTTACCAGGATGGTACTGAATGTTAGTGTCATAATCCTTAAGAAGTTCTAACCATCTTCTTTGTCTCATATTGAGTTCCTTTTGAGTGAAAATATACTTGAGACTCTTATGGTCGGTGAAAATATCACACGTCTCTCCATACAAGTAATGTCTCCAGATCTTCAACGCGAACACTACAGCAGCTAACTCAAGATCATGAGTTGGGTAATTCTCCTCATAAGGTTTCAGTTGTCTTGAAGCGTAAGCTATCACCTTACCATGTTGCATCAAGACACAGCCCAATCCTTTCTTAGATGCATCGCTATAGATTTGATATCCTCCAGAACCAGATGGAAGAGTCAAAATAGGAGTGGAAACCAATCTCCGTTTCAACTCTTCAAAACTCTTTTCTCTTTCATCCGTCCACACGAACTTTTCACCTTTCCTCATCAATTGGGTTAACGGCAAAGCTAAACGAGATAAACCTTCAACAAAACGTCGATAATATCCAGCAAGTCCTAGAAAACTCCTGATCTCAGTCACTGTCGTAGGTCTTGGCCACTTAGTAATAGCCTCAACCTTAGACGGATCCATGGTTATACCATCAGCTGATACGATATGACCAAGGAAAGCGACTTGTCCTAACCAAAATTCACACTTCGAGAATTTGGCGTACAACTTCTTCTTCCTCAGAATCTCCAAAACTATCCGGAGATGTTGCTCATGCTCTTCTTCAGACTTAGAGTAAACCAAAATGTCATCGATGAAAACAATAACGAACTTGTCGAGAAACTCATGGAAAACACGATTCATCAGGTCCATAAACACAGCAGGCGCATTCGTCAAACCAAAAGGCATAACGAGAAACTCATAATGACCATATCTGGTACGAAACGCGGTTTTAGGAACATCTTGCTCCTTCACACGTAGCTGATGATAACCAGACCTCAGATCAATCTTAGAAAAGAACTTAGCTCCTTGCAGTTGATCAAACAAATCGTCTATGCGTGGGAGAGGATAACGGTTCCGAATAGTAATACGGTTGAGTTCACGGTAGTCGATACATAGACGCATACTTCCATCCTTCTTCTTCACAAACAAAACAGGTGCACCCCATGGAGAAACACTAGGTCGAATGAATCCATTATCTATCATCTCTTGCAGCTGTTCTTTCAACTCCTTCAGTTCTATAGGTGCCATACGATACGGAGCTTTCGAAATCGGTTTAGCACCAGGAATCAACTCAATGCTAAACTCAACTTCTCGAGCTGGAGGAAGTCCAGGGAGTTCATCGGGAAAAACGTCAGTGAATTCACAAACAACAGAAAGGTTTTCAATGTTAGGACTCTCCAAAGATGTGTCCTTAACAGATGCCAGAAAACCTTGACACCCATGAGCAATCATGGTCCGTGCCTTCATAGCAGAAATGAACTTAACAGATTTGAGTGGTTTAGAACCATAATAAACGAATTTAGGATGTTTGACGTCTCCAAAGATCACAGTTCTAGCATAGCAGTCGATGGAAGCTCTATGATAAGCTAACCAATCCATGCCTAGAATGATATCAAAGTCGACCATATCGAGAGGATACAGATGTGCAGGGCGAATACGATCATCAAAACGAAGAGGACACTTAACGTATTTATGATCAATGATCATGTGACTTTTCATAGGCGTAGATATCGATAAGTGATTCGTTAGTGGTTGTGGTTTCATATTAAGTTTCTTAGCACATGTGACAGATATGATGGAGTGTGTGGCGCCGGTGTCAAATAAAACGAAGACAGAATAATCATCAATGAAAAGAGTTCCCGTAATGGTACCTGAAGTGTGTTCCGCCTGATTCCGAGTAGTAGCATAGACACGTCCAGTAGTAGGTGGCGGCTTGGTATAGTTTCCAGGAATCGCCGGGTTCCTCTTAGGGCAATCCTTGATCTTATGAGTAGTGGAACCACAAGAGAAACATCCACCAGTGGCCTTGAAACACGGTCCCGGATGAGCCTTTCCACAAGTAGTACAGATAGGTAGGGGAGGCAAAACTTCAGCTGTCCTTTGCTGACCAGAGGATCCTGAAGCACGACCCTGATTCGATCCTCGAGTCGACTGATCTTTGTTGTAACGCTGGTTATTGTTACCCTGATTCTGACGATCATTTCCATTCTTACCAGCAGCTCTGCTATCCTGACCCCTCGCCTCAGGGCGCCTAGAGTCCACATTCCTTCCCGACTGACCCCGCTGATCATAACCCTTATCCACTTGTCCCCTCGAATCATAACTCCTGCTAGTATTTCCCTTATACTCATTACTTTGAGTCCTACCTTGAATCCGATCACCATCGCGATTACGCTTGTTGTAACCTGAACCCTCATGAAAGATCTCAATGTTACGAGCTGCATCATTGCAGGCCGACACATCCTCATAGTCAGTGTTAAGCAGTCGGTCCAACACCCACTTCTTCAGTCCCCATTTGAAATGCTTAGCTTGGCGCCTACCATCTCCAGCAATTGCTCCAACAAAGCTTACCAACCTCATAAACCTACTCATGTACTCGTTGGAGTTCTCATTATCAAACTGGTAGATCGCCTGATAATCCCTCTCATACCTTTGCTGTTCAGCATCAGGGAAGTAACGGTTATAGAAGATAGTCCGAAACTCCGTCCAAGTACAAGTAACAGCGAAAGAATCTCCTCCTCGTGCTTGTTTCAATGCTTTCCACCAATTCAAAGCATCACCTTCCAATTTGAATGCAGCTAAACGAGTCTTAAATCCATCTCCACAACCCAGTACCTCAAACAGCTTCTCAACATGAGTGATCCAGTCCTCAGCTTCAGTGGGAGTAGCAGCAGTGCTAAAAGAAAGAGGCTTGAGCTTACCGAAACGCTCGAGCCAAGTATGTATGCCGACGGGTTGAGCACCTCCACCGCTTCCCGAAGGTTCACCAGTCTGATTCCGAATATTGTTGATCACCTGTTCCATCATCTCAGGTGTAGTCAAACCAGGGAAAAGAGAGTTGAGAGCATTCGCAATCGCAGCATCCATGTTAACCGCATCATCGTCTCCATCCGCGCCACCAGTAGTACGAGTTCGAACCATCTAAACGATATTCAAACGATTAGCAAAATGAACAAAGATGAGATACGAAGTGGAAGTTCGCAGAAGGAAACCTAAGTCTACCCAATCCTCACAGGTCAACTCTTAACTCTAAGGGATAACTTAAGGTTCTTATGTTCACAGGTCCTGACTACAAGTCGTAAACCTGGGCTCTGATGCCATAAATTGTAACGCCCCGACCCGCCAAGGGTAAAGGAATCACAAGTAATGGTGTCATATCAAAGCAAATACAAATAACCAAAAGAAAGTCTTAACATAAATGCGGAAAATAATCCAAGTCAAAATGACTTCAATACATAGGTCCCAGCGGAAGCATAATAAACTTCAAACATAATATCCGAAATAAATAAGTCTAAATGGCATCATAAGAAATCAAAGCTAATATCTCTAAGGTAAGTCCACTCAAGCACTCATCCCAAAGCAACCCAGCTTCCAATGCTTAGATACCTGCCGCGGAAGAAAAGAAAAGTGCGGCTGAGCTTCAAAAGCCCAGTGAACAGATATGAAAGCAAAAACGAATACTAAACGATAACGGATATGATATAAAGTGAATGAGCGATAGCAAAATCATAATCATTTTCAAAACATAAGTCATAATTTCAAATAAAGTTTATAGTCAACTACCACGAGCCCAGAACTTATATCAGATCACATTCATATTCACACAAGGCAACATTTGTAGGGGAGACCTACCAGAGTTATGAAGGACGTGCACGCACGCAGCATCAATCATCAGATAACATATAACATATAACAGATAACAGATCTAGGATGCATCCATACGCCCCTTCCTACATATTCACAAATATGCTTCACCATCCAGAGACGTGGCAGAACATCACTCTACTGCCCTAGAGTCATATCAGAGGTGCATCACTGATACGGACATGGAACCCCCATGACTAGTTAAATATTTGGCTCGGGTGTCAAACTATCTTAGGTCAAATCAGAATGTCATAACTGACACAGATCATATTTATCAGAAAATCATTCATATTTCCAAAATCATAGTTTTCATATCAGATAGTTCAAAAATCAGATGTTTCATAATTCAGAAATCAGAGTTCAGATAAGCAATAGCTCAAACAAATCAGATTTGGGATTCATAGCAAAGGCTTAGGAAAACCTAATACAAAAGAAACATTAAGAGAAACCTTTACTGAAAAGGTCAGAATATCTGTACCTTATTCCAACGCAAAGATCGAAAAGCAGAAAGACGAAAACAAAGGATTACTCCCTCTTCACAGAACCTATAGACATTAACGGTCGTCCAAGTTATTAATGATTCCATAATCGTCAAAATGATCTTTTAATATTTGGTATCCATAATTAGTAATCTTTATACTTTAGGGTTTTATTAATAAGTCTTAAGTATTTTATAATTAATGTTGTAGATTAGGGTTCGTTATATCATTTGTTAAAGTCTATGATTAAATGTGAAAATAGTTTATAAGTTATAACCCACACACGAAATAACACTTACTATATTTAGCTCAAACCCTAATATACTCTCATTTACGTTCTAGGGTTCTTACTCTTTAATATCTCATTAATATGCATTCATTTTACATGTTACGTCTTAATGACTCTCCACTTAACCTAATACATAATTAATAACCTTCTTTACTTTTACACTTTATCATGCACGTTTATGATTTAATGTGACCATAAGTTATTAGGGTTTTGTATACTTCATACGCTTTACATATTTTAAAACTAGGGTTTATGTTTACGTACTCTTACTCATTAATTACATGTCTAAATCTCATGTACATATGTACTCGGTTCACCTAGGGTTTCGGCTAGCATGTTTTACACAAGACCTAGCTCATTTAAACATGTTTCGTATACAAGTTAATATGTTTTAAACCCCATTCGAAAATCATGCATGCCTCGGTCCAACTCATGCATGTCTCGGCTTAGCTTAACTCAACATAAACATGACCCGATTCAATATTTCTTATCACTTTACACGTTCCTTATTAATTACAAGTTAAAATAAATTAGGGTTTCCTTGTTTCTTGGTTAGCATCTCTCGGCCACAACAAAAAAGAAAACAAACGCGACTAAACAAAGTATATCTCGACATATACATGCATAATACGTTAAAAGGAAGATGAATAAACGTTATACCTTTACTTGGATAAGAAAAATCGACACCAAAGGTGTGTTGGGAACTCTCGGCCGAGCAAGAAGAAAAGAAAAGGCAAAGCAAAACTAGGGTTTCAATTTAATGATTATGTAATGTATTTATAGTTGTAGTATTTGAGTTAGAATAGGAAAGTGATTAGGTTTGGGTTGGCTTGGGTCCAACCGAACACACACACAAACACCACATGGGCTTCGGCCCCTCCTTGGCTCACACGAACACAAACAAACACCCTCTTGGGCTTCGGCTTGGCGCAAAACAAAAACAAAAGACACGAGTCCATTAAACAAACAAACGGCCCAACTTATTAGCGAAACATTTAAGTCCTTCGTCGTACCAAAGTCGTTCACGAAATTTATATTCGTTAAGTTTTATTTATTAGGTTTTTTAATTTCGTACTTTATTATAAACGTGTTTTACGTATTTATTATTCTTGGTTCCAAGGGTATTTTAGTCTTTATATAGGTTTTAGATTTTCGGGTTTTACAACCACCATCAACAAAGTCAACCAGATCATCATCCAAATCAATGAAGAAACCACCAAAGTCTTGGATCTCTCAGTCTCATAAAAGGATTGTAAAAGCTGTCCAACAAATCAGAAAGAAGGACATAACTTACAGAAAAATGAATTGGTTTGCTGACCAAATTCAGTCCGTAAATGATGAGATAGACAAGATGGAGAAAGAAAGGAAATTTGTTCAGATGTTCATGAAGAGTCATCGTCAGGAGGAACTGAATGAAATGATTGAAGGTTACACTCAAAAGTATCTTCAGGATATCGTTCCCAAAGTCCAAAAGGAACTGGAGAAGTCAGCAAGAGATCAAACCCACAAGTTTCTTCTCGACACTGTCCCCAGTGTGACAAAAGAAGTATTTTCCAGACAACTCACCCCTAACATCGTAGCATTGGTTAAACATACAATGGCCAAAGAAGCTGAGCTCTCTGAATCTGAGTTAATAGCTAAACTTGTGATGCAAATGTCAAAGAGATCTGGAACTTTTACTTCGGATGAAGCTAAATTTTTCGAAATCCTACTTGACTATCAACTCAGATCATCATGCAAGGAGTCAGCCATTCAATCCAAACGACCAAGAGATGACGATGATAAGGATAAGGACTCTGCACCTAAACGTCAGAAGCAGTCTGGTCAATCTACATCTATGCCACCTCCTCCACATCGGACTTCTTCTCAACATAAGTCTCCATCACCTCGGTCTTCTACTGATAAACCTCGGGACGATTCCGAGTTACCACCCCTGACTCATAAAACAGGTGACTACTTTGAGTACACGGGTGGTGACGATGAAGAGGTCCTTGAGCCCCGACCACAACCCACCTCACCTAAACAAGTGCAGAAACCAAAATCATCATCAAAACCTTCAAAACAGAAGAAGAAAACGACTCTGAATGACGTCGTATCATGGCTTGATGACAATAAAACTGCAGAATTTGATTGGTTTGCTACTCTTGTTAACGACACTCACTACCCTGAAGAAGGTCAAGAATTGGTAGACGGTAGTACCTTGGAGCATGCAAAAATCTTGCAAGAAAGATTCCGTGTGAAGAAGATGACGAAATCCGAGTTGAAGCGCATCAAGAATGACGCATTCCTTCTTTTGAAAAACAGCTCGGAAAGTGCAATCGAGGTTGAATATCACCTTGAAAACATTGCTCGAGCCATGTCTAAATACATGGATTGGCTCAACCCAGAAGCAAACATCGACTTCACTAAACGGAACAACCCTCCATATTACACTGACTGGACCAAACCTCTACCAACAATCGGCCAACCAGATGAACCAAGGATTCCCTTCAGATATTTCTTCAACAAAGACCTGGAATTTCTTCTCCATGGTGGCGATGGTTCACGAAAATACGCTACATCATTGACTCTTCCATTCCCAGCGGCTATTTACTCAAACTGCATAGCTATCGAGGAACGTGCAAATCACTTGTTTTCTGACAACGTGCAAGCATACGACCAAGATGCATTGTATGGGATTCATCATTGGCCTAAACGCCGAAGAATCTACTACAGAAGTTTCCTGGTTCAGAAGTCTCAACATGAAGTGTATTGCTCAAAGGACATCGTGGCCATCAAACACATTGATCTCAAGTCTAAGTGGGACTACACATTCTTGAAGAATATCATAGTCAAACGACAAGATGAACAGGACTATGAATTCTCAGAGGCTGACTTTGAGAACTTGTCCCTCAACGACATCGAAGACTTGTACCTTGCCAAAGTACAGGGTCGTATGAGACAATTCTCGACTGAAGTTCAACGTGAATTTATCAAGTCAGTTCTCATCTTCGTTAGACGCATTGTGATCAAAGAACGTGTCGAAGATATCCAGATGGCTGTTGAATCATATCAGAAACGTGTAAACTTCACTCCACCACAGCTTGATCTTCCTGACATCAACCAGCTCAAACAACTTACGCTCATCAGCAAACCTTTCGGCATTGTTTACCGCAGTGAACTTCGCAGAAACTGCTTAATGGCGTGTAGTGAGCTCCATAAATTCGGGGATCATACCTTGAAGATGGTTAGGGATGGATTGGCCTACAGATTGAAGGATATACGCCTGAAAGTTGGGAATCCTAAGCGCTGGAACTCTCAGGAAAGGAGGGATGTGAGAAGGATCATCACCATGATTGATGAACGGTTGTTCAGAAGGGATCAGTTCAGACGCTTGGAGAGCTATGTTGGTGGTCGACCCAGGAGAAACATCACCGGCTTTCAACGCCCTGTGCGCACTCCTGGGAACATCACTGCACTTCCTGGTACCCCTTGAATTGTCTCCTTCATAAAATTTTGGATGCATGATTTTATATGTGTATGGCTTGTGCACACATAACAGTGTACAACCCGTAATGGTCAAGAAAGGACCCTGTGGTACGCCTCAGTGCCACAATCCTTATAAAAGGAGTGAAAGCTTCTTTTTTTTTTTGAGTAAAACCTATCAAACCTTTCATTTTTTCAAGGTTTTGCTCAAAAAGACAAGTACTTCCCCATATGATTTTAAAACCTCAACCGTTTATATCACTAATTGAGGGGGAGTATTTGAATTAAAACTTTGTTCACAAATTGTTCACAGTGGTCACTCTTCCCGCAACACTCAAAATGGTCATATTTATTCTCAAACCGTTCAAAAATAACAATTTTATATGCCATTTTTGAGGGGGAGAAAATTTGTGTGATAAGAAATATGTTGTACAAAATGCAAATGAATCTGTGTACCTCAGACTTAACCTACGAATTGACGGTACTAAACTGTTAGTAACTCGAAAAGACTTGTCCTGGACGGGTAATAATTTCAAGCTAGTTCGCTAGTGATGTAAACGTGTCTCGCAAAGGACTTGTCCAAGTAGAAAGTACCATTCGAGAAACTCTTGATAGACATGAACTCTGACGGGTATGACAACCTTTCGAGGCTTGTCTACACCTTCAAGGTAGTTATTAGAGCTAGTTGTCACCTAAAAGCTGACAATGTAACTCTTTAACTATGCAACGTAACTGTGTCTCGCGGGGGATTGTCTATCTTCAGTGAATCAATTCAAAAAGTGCGCGCTCTTTCCTCACTGTGCATTTAACCATTAAAACTATTAAGCACATGTGGAGGGGGAGTATTTATGCAAAAAACTTATCTCTCACAGTGGTTCAAACATGTTTTTCATTCACAAACCCTTTGAGAGATATTTTAACTTACAGTGGTTATAATGGCAAACATAGGTTAGTCATGGAGTTATAAGGTGACTAAGGTTAGGAATAACCATCCTATGATCCGCCAGAGCCGGAGGGATCTACCCAAGGACACTACCATTAGTTAGTGTTAGAAGTCCTTAGGAATGATTGTAAAAGGAGAAAATGAGAATCGGAGAAAGAAGGAGTTGAAGAATCAAAAAGAAATGTAAAGTAAAGGGTGAAAAGAAATAGCCCTCCAGATTATTCAACTTAGGGCAGACACCGGGTTCAATTCATATGCTACTGTTTGTCACATAGTGACACCGGTATTGAAGATTAAAAGTCGTCATGGACCCAGTGACGCATGCACTAAACCTTCTTAGCCACTCAAGTTTCTCTCAACAGAAGCTTGTTTCATTCTCACAGGGAACCCTACATAAACTATTGGCTTCCTCTTAGAGATCGCTGGTATTGAAGAAGGAGACCCTCTCCCTAGTCTCCACTCAGGAAAACCAAAACGCACTGTTGAGTCTAGAGCCACGAGATTCATCAAAAGATCTCTTAGGTACACTTGACATTTAATCACTTGATGATCAACAATAAGATCATCAGTGGTTCATATCGAGTCCTTCACAGATCTTAGCAATCTGTCGAGAACATTTATGAGAGGTTCACATCTGTGATCCTCAGTGATTGAATGGAAACTCCTGCCAGGGTCAACATCAAACAGCCCTGACAGCAGGTCACTTCGGTAACTCCCCGTGGATTACGCGGAGTGTGTCCCAAACGGTCTACAGTCGTGAGGTGATGCTTCGGTGTACCTCAGCGACTCATCTGAACTGTAGATGTACTTCGGTACATCGCGTTATCTCACTTGTGGGACTCCAGTTCAGGAACGGCCTTTGTAAGAATTAGAGTTGTGTCTTCACACTATGCTGTTGACACTCTCGAAGTTCAAACTTGTAAGTGCCGGAAACCGCTTATTACTAACTGTTTGAAATGTTTTCTTCTTATGGAAGCTCCGGAGAGGGATGATCGTGCTGATTCTTCTCATGCTCACGCCAACATCATCACTAATGAAAGTTCTATCCCAATGCAACACAACAGTCAGAATGATTCTCCTTCTAATCAAAGAATCTACAAAGTCAAAGACTTAAAGAACTTCATCAGTATTGATTTCCAACGTCAAAGAGCGTGTGAGCATGTTGAAGAATGACGTGGGGACACTGGAGCAGCGAAGCAGACCTGAGGCAGACTGATGCAGACAACAACATACTATCACTTTCACCACAAAGAACAATGATCAAAGAACAAAGTTAAAGATGACGTCGAAGCACAACTGTTCAAAGATAACGATCTCTCTACACTGGGGAGATTGTTCGAATCAAGACAATGCCTCTCACAAGAAAGAAGAATCTCAGAAGACGTCACCGCTACTATTACATCAACGCCTTCACCGTTTACATTCATATATACTTGAGGGGGAGATTGTTGGAATCACTCCTAAACAGTATTTCAAGTATTTATATTTCATATGTAATAGGTAGCTTTATTATGGCCTTTATGTTTGTTTAAGGTCAAGCTTATGTAGAAGGCCCATAAGCTTGATCCAAGCCCAATAAGGAATAGGGAAGGAGAGGGAGTGTTGCCCTAGCTCCTTGCCTATATAAACTCTTGTAAACCCTCATTTGAGGGTTGGTTGTTCAAGTTATTCTTTCACTCATATATTACGCCTAACCGTTTCATACTTTCGTGTGTGTGTGTGTTTGTTTACTTGTTCAATCGCCTTATCTCTTCTCTTATAAGCTTGTGTTGTAAAACTAGTGACCTAACACAAGTATATGTAAATGCTAAATTGTAGTTCATAAAACTTTCTAGTGTATGAATATTGCACACAAATGCAATTACAACATAGAGATAGTGATCTCGTTGCCCTAGGTTACTAGCATCGAAGTCTTAAGTTTTCTAGTTTCTGGTTTCTAGTTTCTGCTTAGTTCACGATTGTACCTAGTCTGTTAGTACAAGAATATACCTAGTCCGTTAGTTCAATATTTATACCAAGTCCATTAGATCGTTGGTTACATTGTCATATACCCATAGTTTTTCTCATCCCATTCTCGTAGATGTTGATAATCTACCCGGTAGGGGGCCACCAAATGTTTTTCTCATCCATTCTCATAGATGTTGATAATCTACCGGTAGGGGGCCACCAGTAGTATCTCAGAAACTGGTTAAGTTCGTAGAGTTTCTCATCCCATTCTCGTAGATGTTGATAATCTACCAGGTAGGTGGCCACCGGTAGTGCCTCAGACACTGGTTAGGATCGTAGAGCTTAACCTTCTATGGACTGATGTGTCAACCTCAATAGTACTATTCAAGACATTCTTGCTTAAAAATAGGTATTTAAACGGTTCCTGATTTCGGTACTTAACAAGGCTGGTTTTGGCATAACACATAAGGTATCAATAATAATTGATATAGCACATAATTCATATTATCAATAACAATTAATATAGTACAAATATAGTTTTTTAAGTAATTGTGATCATAATAAAAGTAGTATCATATATCCTCCCCCAGAGTTTATAAAATAGTTATATGATAGAAAATAGGGCTATGACTCACTGTGAGTTAATGATGTTTAACTGTATAACGAAATTGATGGATAAGCCGGGAAAATCTCTACTTATAACCTAGAAATATGATATCATCTTAGGTTGTGGAATATGAAAATATGAAAAGTCGATATAAGTCATTATGTTGATCATGATGTTGTACATGGTAGTTTATAATGATTGTGTATGTCGTAGAAATGGTTTACTTGTTTGTGAAATGTGTTTAGTTTAAATATCATATCATTGTTCGGGCTATCATAATTTAGAGGTCATGTAGTAAACGTTTGAGGAGCTAGGACACTTTAAATTGTAAATCCAGCAACTCGTCAATGCGTTTACCCCGATGATTCAAAATCCGATCAACAAGCTTTTCGACAAAATCGATATTCTCTTTTAGTAACTTATCTAGGCGTAACTTTCAAACTACAAGTCCAATTTAGTTGATTCGAATTGCTATGGTTTTGTTTCGATCTCCTTTATAAATGTATGGGTTTATTTAAGGTCTTAGGTTCATGTTTTTTTCAAATATTTTTAGCATAAGTCTATTTGTTTCATTGGTTTGCTATTAATGTTTTACATATCATCATAAGCAAGTTTTACTTGTGTTTTTAAGAGTTTGTATAACATGATCAATATAACAAGCATATATATAGCATATATAAGTATGAAAACATAGAAATAAATATGATTAAGAGCTCTCTTGCATCTTTTGGCCTTAAAAAGAGAAATCAAGAACAAAGAACTAGAACACTAGCTTAATTTCTTTCAACTAATCAAACCGTTGCTTTCCAAGATCTAACTTAAGTATACTTCAACCATATATAATACTTGTAGAAACCTTAAGAATGCAGCCTCTAATTACCCTTGTGTAGCTCTTGATTCAACAAAGAATGAAGAAACAAACACTTGATTTATGTATAAAATAACAAGGCCTTCAACAATGGTGTGAGACTTAAAGCTTGAAGATCAAAGATCAATGTGTTAGTGATTTGTGTATGTGTCATTCGAAAAGAGAGGCAAAAAGGAAGATGAATGTGTTTCTTGATCAATGAATGAGTTGTTTATAAGTTAGAATGAGGGGGTGCAAGTATTTGGGATATTTACAAAGCTTACTTAGGAAGTTTAGACACATGTAACCTATCCAGGAGTTCAAGACTTATCACCAAGCTACCAAGGCTTGGTGAATCACTAAAATTTCATCCATAATAAAATATGGGGTGACTAGGTGAGTTTTGATATTATCTAGTGTTTTACGGAGTGAGTTTTGGTCCCGGAAATCGCTAACGTTAAGTATTTAAATAGCGAAACTTAAAACCGGGTATCTTAAAAATATAAAACTTCTAAGAAATGTTAAAACTTATCAATATACTCTATCTAAGTATATTAAATGAGTGATAAGTTTAACAGAGTGTGTAAACGCTGTTAAAACTTGAAAATATAGGTTAAAAATGCGTAAAACGTAAAAGATACTAGGTTTACGTGAAAATAGAAAAAGTGAAATGTGACTTTTCAAATATGATTATTATGAACCTAAAAGGCTTATAATGTCTAGACTGGGCCTAGTCTAATTTCGGTTGGTGTTAAATGTTCATTAAACCTAAAATCACAAGGGTTAAATCGCGTTTTCCGTAAATCAGAAAACATAAAAATCCAAAAATTGTGGAAATATTGTAAGATATGAAAAGCATGTATTTTTATTTTTTATAATTTTGTATGGATATATCACGATGTTTAAATGACGTTTAGCCGAAAACGTAAATCGTAGACACGGTTTTGCAAAACCGGTTTCTTAATAATTTTGACATATGTTGCAAAAATGACCCGAAGAGTATCAAACTCTCATGTCATCATGTAAATAGGTTAACCTACGAGAATGAAAAATTAAAATACGAGAGTGAATAGTAAAAGTGAATAGTAAAATATGAGGATTAATAGTGACTTAAAAATATGAAATTGTTACAGTCTTACCACCTTAAAGGGAATTCCGTCTTGGAATTCATTGTGTGTTATATATTAATATATTAGTATGTTCGTGTAGCATAAAATGTCTATAAGGCGCATAATCGTCTGAAGGATGGAAGACACGGAGAGCGTAAGGCCATAAAATGTTTTTGTGTAAAAAGTGGTTATAGTTTAGGTCGTGATTAGACCTGTTTCTCTATAAATATAGCTCTGATACCAATCTGTAACACCCCTAATCCCTAATTTCGTGAATGGAGTGGAACTCAAACTGGGTGTTACTTCATTTCATAACAGTTACAACAATAAAAAACAAACTCTAATTGAGTCGTTTTAAAATATTTATCATTCAAATTATATAAATATCAGAGTTTACAAAATGAGGTCCCAATAGTTTCACAATTTACAAATAAGTTTTCAAATGATAATAAAATTTATAGCCTTCTTGATTATCCTTGCTCCTCTGTGCCTGCCTCGTACATTATGGACCTGAGATTAAACATGCTAAAAGTGTTAACACAAAGGTTGGTGTATTCATAGAGTTTATAGGTAAATAATGTGAAAACCTTGTAAATATCATTATGACAAGTATATGTAAATACTAAATGTAGTTCATAAAAATTTAGATTGTATGACTATTGCACATAAAAAAATTATAACATAGAGATAGTGCTTGATCACCGAAGTCTTAAGTTTTCTAGTTTCTGGTTTCTAGTTTCTGCTTAGTTCACGATTGTACCTAGTCTGTTAGTGCAGGAATGTACCCAGTCCGTTAGTTCAACATTTATACCAAGTCCATTAGATCATGGGGTACTTTGTTATATAACCATAGTTTTTCTCATCCCATTCTCGTAAATGTTGATAATCTACTTGATAAGGGGCCACCAAATGTGTTTCTCATCCCATTCTCGTAGATGTTGATAATCTACCTGGAAGAGGGCCACCAGTAGTGTCTCAGACACTTGTTAGGATCATAGAGTTTCTTATCCCATTCTCTGGTAGATGTTGATAATCTATCCAGTAGGGGGGCCACCAGTCGTGTCTCAGACATTGGTTAGGACCGTAGAGTTTAACCTACTATGGACGGATGTATCAACCTCAATAGTACTATTCAAGGCATTCTTTCTTAGAAATAGGTATTTAAACGGTTCATGATATTGGGACTTAACAAGGCTGGTTTTGGCATAGCACATAAGGTATCAATAATAATTGTTATGGCACATAATTCATAGTATCAATAACAATTAATATAGTACAAATATAATTTTTCAAGTAATTGTGATCATAATAAAAGTAGTAGCATGTATCTCCCCCAAGAGCTTATGAAACAGTTATATGATAGAAAATGAGGCTATTACTCACCGTGAGTTAATGATGTTTAAGTGTATAACGAAATCGATGGATAAGCCAGGAAAATATCTACGTGCAACCTAGAAATATGATTTCGTCTTAGGTTGTGGAATATGAAAATATGACAAGTCTATATAAGTCATTATATATATTATGATGTTGTACATGGTAGTTTATAGTGATTGTGTATGTCGTAGAAATGGTTTACTAGTTTATGAAACGTGTTTAGTTTAAATATCGTATCACTGTTCGGGCTATCATAATTCAGAGGTCATGTAGTAAATGTTTGAGAGCTAGGACACTTTAAATCATAAATCCAGCAACTCGTCAATACATTTATTCCGATGAAACCCCTCACATGAAATTCCCTACTAATATGTTATGTTTTTAATATTTAAAACATATACTTTGTACTCATAAGAGTTATAATGAGACATATGGCTTTGCCGTATTTCTTTAATGATCATGGTTATGAATTTGTATGTAACACTTAGATAAATTGTTATTGTAACACACCCAAAAATGGTTTGCAGTGGAAGAAAAGGTTACTGGGTGCTACTCAACTGGATCATAACACAAGGTATAGAATAACAGATTTTCCTTAAAAGATTTCATTTATAGTAGTAAAACAAGTTTACATCATCATTTTAGTGCAAAAAATATAGGCCCATAAAGGAATTTAAGTGGTCCCCAAAGTATATCAGAGTCGTCTATGACCATGTCATGTCAATGCCTTGCGCCTTCAAATTTTAGCTATCGCCTTTAATCCTGAAAATACATGCTAAAAATTCAACACAATTGTTAAGTGAATTAATATGTTTAATCAAATAATTGGTTGATCACAAGATATATCGGTTTGTAAAATCGACAGTGTACGCATACAAAGTCTTGGAAACATGGGTTAAGTTGTTATACGCCCATAATGAAAAATAGTTATTATTGCCCTAAGCTCATGACGAAACCAAATTATGTTGGGTGCCACTACCTAAAGGTATGCTGGGTGCCTCTACCCAAAGATATGCTGGGTGCCTCTACCCAAAGATAAAACAGCTATCTTTACGTAAGTAAATTAGCTACCGGTTTCTAACTTAGGCAATAATAATATCAGAAATAGCATACAGTTTTCAAACAATTGTGATTATAAAAAGTAGGGGTGAGCAGGAACCGCACCGCAATCCGCAAACCGCAAAAAAAGGCAAAATCCGCACCGAAAAAACCGATCCGCAACAAAAACCGACGGTGTTGTTCTTGAAAATAGAAAAACCGCATTTTGCTGTGCGGGTTGGGTTTTAATGACCGCACTGCACCACTCCATCATATTCAATTATTTATTTATTTTTTTATTTTCTAGAATAACACACTAAAATTTATAATTTTTTTATGATAAAATGCTTTTGTTTATACTTTTATAATAAATTATTTCAAACACATTTTAACGATTAATTATTATATGAGTTTTTAGGTAATATAACTTTATTTTTCTTTCAATTTATCATCGAAGTTTATAAAATTCTTCATCTCATTCGACTTTTACTATTGTATAGATTTATAATTTCATACTAATACACAACATTTTGTGTATATGTTTCAACACTATTAGTTATGTTTTGATTGTGTAAAAATGTATTTATGTAAATGATGTTCGAGTTGATTGTTTGAATTGTGTAAAATTTGCATTTATGTATATTGTGTTTGAGCTAATTGTATACATTCAATGAAGACCGCTTCGAATTTAGTATTTTCTAATGGTTTATGTTTTTTAGATTGATGTTATGTACTTACGTATCACGGTTTAGTATGCTTGTTTACATGATTATTGAATTTCTTTCTTATTGTTAGGGTAACAAAGTCGCGCGTGTGTGTGAAACATTATGTGTTTTGGCTTGGCTGTTTGATCATATATTTATGTGAATGTTGTGTGAATCGACTGTTCAAATTTAACGATGAAAAATGCTTTAAAATGATGTTAGATATCTGATTTTGTGTGCATGATTAATGTCTTGTAGGTTCAGTTTTATGACGAGGTTTTTTATTATTATGGAACTGATAAGAGTGTACGAAGTCATGTGTGTGTTTTGGTGTGGTTGTGTAATCGTGTGTTATGTGAGTTGCATATGAATTGATTGGCTGATTGCCTAGATTTTATGGAATTTTACTTAGATTCTAGTATATGTCTACCTGAATAATGTTTTTTGTTTGTAAATTTATGCTTGAAATTTTTTTTATTTTGTTGGAATTGGCATGAATTTGTAAGCTACGTTTGTTTCTTTGTGTATCGGTATGTGTTTTGTTACATGATGCGCGTAATATGAATTGTGTTTGTTTGCTATTCTTATTTTGTGTAGATATTTTGGCTTTGTAATCTTTTAATGTTCAAGTTTTTATGTTGCGAGCCTTGTTTCTTTTTTGGAATCAGTGCAATTTATATTTTTTTTCGTGTTGTGTTTTTAAATTTGGTGTTCGTTTCAGATTTCTGTCGATTATAAATAATGATATGGATAGCTATTTATTGATTTGAATTTTTTGCGGTCAATATATATGTATAACATGATTTTTCATTTGTGGTTTCATAACAATATGTTTGGTTACCTGTATTTTTACTTTAGTGGTATGATTGGTATTTTTAGTTGCTTTAACGGACAAATAATTGAAAATTGATGTGTTAAACAACACATAAGCATGACAATAAATAACAAAAACTAGCTCAAATATAACCGGTAACAAAATAAGCTCACAATGAAAATAAACCTAGAAAAATTAAACCTATACATAATACATTGACGGTAAATAATGAAAACTAGGTCAAATTTGAATCGGTAAAAGTGATGATATTATGAAAGAGAAGAGAATCGTTACCCCAAAATTCTATTGTTTTGTGTGTGAAATAAAATGTTGGGGTTTGGGGGTAACAAAAACTAGCTCAAATATAACCGGTAACAAAATAAGCTCACAATGAAAATAAACCTAGAAAAATTAAACCTATACATAATACATTGACGGTAAATAATGAAAACTAGGTCAAATTTGAATCGGTAAAAGTGATGATATTATGAAAGAGAAGAGAATCGTTACCCCAAAATTCTATTGTTTTGTGTGTGAAATAAAATGTTGGGGTTTGGGGGGAAATGATGTGTGTTATGAAGTGGGAGTGAAGCGGGGCGGGGTGGGATGGGAGGTGTGATCGGGTGTGTCGCGGTCCAATGTGCCTACTTTTCAAATATTTTTTGTTTCATTTATTTGCATAACAATTCACGTCAATTTTGTTATCGTAAGAGCATGGGGTACGGTCGGCTTATGGCTTCGCGCCATCCTACCAGCCGACACTATGGCGCTAAACATTACACCGTCTCTCGTGTTTTTCGTGTCTCGCATTGTCATCATCAGCTAATGTCATTTTCACTGTTTTTTTCTTTCTTTTTCCCCCTTTTCTTAACGTTATTTAATGGTCAAAAGAAAATGAAACGTTGAAATTGTAAATACAACCGTTTGGAGTTTTTTCTAATTTTTCACTCTTTAAAAAATCTATAAATACTCTATTAATCTTTTAATTTTTACACACACTTTTACATACACATCTTAACATTAATTCTCTTTTTAAAAAACCGCTATGGATCCAAACAACTTTGATCCATACAGCTATGATCATTATGATTTTGAGTTTCAAGACGATGTGTAACGATGTATGTGGTATTTTCAAGCTTATCAACAGTTCAAGCTTTGGATAATCAAGAAATCGAGAGTTCGGGTCCTAATACTAGGACATACATACTATGTGTACGAGAGGTTGCGGAAGAACGACTATTGAAATATTTTTGGCGACGAAAACAATCCATCTAAATACCTGGAGAGGAATTTTAAGCGAAGGTATCATTTGAGTTCAAACATTTTTAAACAAATAGTCAATGATATTGCCAATTACAATGTTTTAACCTCTTCCCGAATACCTTTTTTTTTTTTTTTTTTTTTTTAAAAAAGAAAAAAAAAAAGAACCAGGTCGTTTAGGCATTAGTCCTATCATGAAATGCACATCGGCCATACGCTAATTGGCATACATCACATTACCTGATGCATTTGACGAATACTTGCAAATTGGTGAACGTTGTTCGCGTAAGTGTTTACAAAACTTTACTAAATGCATATATACTTCATACATAGAAGAGTTTTTAAGAAAGCCGGATTTAAATGATATCCAACATATATATGCATTGCACGAAGAAAACTATTCAGGAATGCTCAGGAGCATTGATTGTGTGCATTGGTAATAGACAAATTGTCCAAAGGCCTTACACGTGCAATTCAAAAGACATGACCATATATACCCAACTCTAATGCTTGAAGCCGTCGCTTCACATAATTGTGGATTTGGCGTGCATATTTTGGTGTTCCGGGGCGAATAACGACCTCAATGTTCTATATGGTTCACCGTTATTTGATGACCTTCTTGCCGATATAGCTCATGAAGCTCCATTTGTAGTAAATGCAAAAACATAAGGAAAATGTTACTATTTAGCGGATGGAATTTATCCTCAATGGTTTACGTTTGTCAAATCGTTTTCTATTGCAAGGGATGAAAAAACAATGAAGTTCCAAAGAGTTCAGGAAAGTTTAAGAAAAGATATTGAACGGAATTTCGAAGTCCTGCAAGGTTGTTGGAGAATTATACAATAACCCGCACGCGCTTTACAAGTCAACATGCTACGAAGAATTATGTGTTGTTGCATCAGATTATATAACATGATATTAAAAGATCAAAATTTCGCAGTTGGTGACTTTAACAAGTTGTACGTTTCTCCACAACCGAATATGCAACGTACTTGGGTCAAACGATGCTAGATACATCGAAGGAAAAACAAAGAACTTCGAGATATAAAAGTGTACAACGACCTTCGACAAGATATCATGTAACATTTATGGAACATTAATCATTAGATTGTATTTTTTTTCAATGTATTGTCATTTTTAATGTATCGTTTATTTTTTTATGTATTTTTTTATATTAATAGATTTTTAAGTTTAGTTTAATGTATCGTTTTATTTGAATAAATGAAGAAAAAAAACTGTAGGGTTTATGAGTGTCTCATGACGTCATAAATGGTATTTATATTGGGGAGGGGTGTTTCATGCTGATTGATAGATTCTGCTGTTATCTGGAAATTGCGGTGACAACACTTTTTAGTTATACCCATTGCTTTAAGTGTTATAGATTTAAGACAAGAAAAGTTGTGATTGTTATGTTACGGTCGTTGTGGAAACGTTTTGGGTTATGGTTTAGAGGTCGTTGTAGGGTAGGTGTGTAGAGGTTCGTGGTTCATACAATGTCGGGGGTCGTGGTTTGATTTTCTAGGGTCGTGGTTTAGCAAGTTTGGGAGGGTCGAGGTTCAAGTGTTCGAGGGTCGTGGTTGTGATGCTTGAGGGTTGTGGTCTTGGTGTTTGAGGATCGTGGATTCACCGAGTTTGGAAGGTCACGATTTCAACGGGTTTTGGAGGGTAGTTTTTCTTTTCGGTTAGTGTTTTGGTTCAAGAGTTCATGCTGTGATGTTTCATTTTCATCAAATCGAGCATCCAATACCAAGATCTTCCATGAAATTCTGAACTTAAAAATAGATTTTGCTAGAAACACTCGTAATCTCATTAAAAAAAAAAAAAAAAAAAAAAAAAAAAAAAAAAAAAAAAAAAAAAAAAAAAAAAAACTACCATAGCTTCCAGTCAGGGACAATCTGATGGGACAGAAATACATGTATCAAACTGTATAATAATGTTTTAAGGATCAAACAAGAACCAACATGAACATGAGATGTAGTCACTTATATTAAAGATATTAGTTAAAGACATTAGTTATTAAAGACATGCAGTTTAGTCATGTTCACCAAGTATCTTCATAGCAATAGCTATTAGGAGTAAAGGGCAATATGCTTTCTTCTACCATTTCTGGACCCGAAGCTTTAGTCAATCATACTTAAAGAGCTAAACAAAAAATGTCAAATAAGCTCCGCCAATGTTTAGCATTTTCCCCAACTATTCCGATATTTATAGCCAAGCTTCTATTTTAGTACATTTGTGCATTCTGAATTTCCAGAGAACCTATTATCTATGATTCTATGAAACATCACAGATGCATATTAGTTAAACTAGCATGGTCCAGATTGCTATTTGAATTTGGAACACATCTTCAATATATATTCAGACCTGGTTTTCTAGCAGTCTTCATCAGATATTAGATTGTTAAATGATCTACAAATATCTATCTACACAATCGATCGACACCAAGCCATTCTTCAGGTGATCATGGTAGTAGTTAATCATCCACAAAACTTGATTGAGAAGCAAGAGGTTTAATCAATGTTCTCAAAGATTCCATGATACCGGTAAAGGATGGCCGCTTCCATGGCTCCCTGCAATAAAATAAAATAAAAAGAATCAATATCACGACTTTTATTGTCGAACAACAAGATCATCCAAATATGAGACATGATTGAACTCACTTTGCCCAGCAGGCTTCTATTAATGCTGCTACTTGAGGATTTACATCACCAGGAATCTCGAGCCTTTTGTGCTTATAACCTACTGCTGCTACAACCTACAAGAAGATACATACACACCAGATGATATAGAGATGGTAATATGGGTGGGTGGGTCCATCAGGTTGGGTAGGTAAAAATGAGTCTGGATCAAAACCGGTTAATGATTGGCCATAAAATGCTTTTCTGTCCACATTATTAGGATAATAATGCAAATTTTCAAATAACCCATTTGACCTGTTAGGCTCACTGTACCCATTCTCTTTTTAGCTAAAATCTATATTATGACCCGTTTGAGGTCAAAATAACCCAAATTGACCCATAAATGGGTAAAAATTGCTGCTGTCAATTTTATTTAATTTTTATTCGCTATCATCAAAAGAATAATTTAAGAAACAGACCTGAGCAGCAGTAAGATGACTCCAAGGCATCTGCAAAGTAACAAGTTCCCATAAAATAACACCAAAACTGTACACATCTGATTTCTCATTAGATGGTTCATCATTTAGGACTTCTGGTGCCATCCACTGGGGCTGTTATTATAATGTTAATATAATCAAACATTAGTGATATTTAGAGAAAAACAATATAATAATATGGTCATGTAAAAAAGGACTCACGGTTCCCGCAGCTGTCTTGGAGGAAAGAAATGTATTTGCTTTTAACCGCGATAACCCGAAATCAGCAACCTGAATAACAAATTAACAAGTTAAACAAATTTAAAACATGTGCAAACTGATAAACAAAGAAAGGGGCAAATACAAGCTTACCTTTACAGTATAATTTTTGTCAACTAAAAGATTGGGAGATTTCAAATCCCGATGAACAATTGGAGGATTGCGTTTGTGAAGATAATTCATTCCTTTTGCCTAGATAAAATAAGTAGCAGGTTACTATATAAAGCAATGATATAAACAAATCAGTGAGCAGTAAAACATGGATATAGAAGTTATTAACAAGGAAAACGGAATCAGGGCTTATTATTGCAAAATTTTAATAGTAAGAAGTTTATTTTACAATCATTACCACATCAAAAGCCATCCTCAGCCTATGCCGCTCATCCAATATCTTTTTTGGACCAGGTTTGTGCAAAATCCTGAACAAACTACCTCTGCGGTTCAAAACATATACCATAAAGTGACTGTAAATATTTGAATCGACCTTCTTCACAGAATACTAGAGGTAGAAATTTCAACCCTTTCACATTATAATATGTTATCTTGGGTAATATCTAATCTTGAACCAGTCAGACCTGCATACAACTTTTAAATCACTTTACTCTTAACTCAAGATTAATATTGTACTAATGCTGGTTTCTATTATGTTTATTTTACTATTATTTTAATAAAAAAATATAGCAATGGCCAATAAAGTGTTACTGGGTCAGCCCAAGCTAACTCACATCGACCTGCACTAAAATGGCCTGTTTTGACCCGTTATCCAATCCACCAGACACGCCCATCTTAGGGAGAAGACTAAAGATTTGTAGGCTTACCTCGGTAGATATTCAGTGACTATCGACAGATTTGGGGGTTGAGTGACAACACCCATAAAGAGAACAATATTCGGATGCTGTAAGCGTCTCATTATTGCAACCTAAAAAAGGGCATAAAAAAGCAACTGTCACTAAATACATAGTTTCAAGCAAATGAAAATAATTAGAAAACCAAATAAGTCATGAACATGGTTAAAACTCGCCTCCCGCCAGAATTCGTCAAATCTTCCAGGATGAAAATCTTGTTCCAAGGAAAGAGTCTTTACAGCAACATCCTGGAAGTGGTAACCATGAACAAATGTTAGGAGGCATAGAAAGATCTTATATTAAATAAGAAACAAAAGATTTAAGAACATCTTGCACATAAAAGAGAGTGGTGTTACTTACTTCTCCATTCCAGTCAGCACGATGAACAGTGCCGAAGGAACCTGAAAATGCAACGAGTGAGTTTTTCTACATTGGAATGTACTATAGACAATGAGTCGGGCGGGTCAAATGAGTTGTGATTCACTTATAATGTATTCAATCTATTTCAAAAATTAGATTATCAATGTAGCAATATAGATGACATAAAACAATAGCTACCTGTACTGTTCAAGACATAAAGAGACAAAAAGTGTTAGCAGGACATCCAACCCACCATGTTTTACAAAAACAGTTTCAGACCCAGACCTTTTTTAAACCATCATCCGGCATGCCCATTATGTGACCACTAGTTCAAACCATCCAAATCGGATAAAAGAGGTTACCTTCTCCAATTTTCTCTTTCAAAACTATATCAGTCCATGAAATGTCAAAAACATCCACATCGAGAGCAACATGCGGTTGGACATCCCATTGTCCAGTTTGTTGCATATGTTGTGGAGGGGCATTTTCGACCATTCTTGTTGGGCCTAGAATATTCTGAGGATTAAAGGCATTTGAAACCCTTCGATCTCTAGCAGCATTGGAATGAGATGGAAAAGAACCTTCGCTGTTGTTGACTGGATTAGCCATACTGGTATCTAATATAAATTAAATATAAAAACTGCAAGTTAGAAGTAATAATACAAGTTTGCTTTTAAAGTCACATTAAATATGATGTTTTCCTACGTTCTGCATAATTTGTTCTACTTTGACATTAAAGTTTAAACATCCAACATATGTTTACCAGAATTATGATTACTGGCATACCACATTAATAACACTTCTTTTTGTATTTAAAATATTTTACCTTTTCCGATGAGTTATTAACTTGTGATCATAAACTAAATATTATTCGTTATTGTATCATTTTTTATATTAAAATGTTGTTTCTTTGTCAACTAGAAGAGATTGGAGCAAGAAAAACATTAATGCTTATATGAAGTTACAGGTTAGAACATAAAGCAAGAGAGTTAACTATCCTTGCAATTTAGAATGTTTCTAAGAAACTTACCAGTAGATGGATCTTCAAACACCAGATTTAACGAGTCAAAGTCAACGAAGTACTGTTTGGCGATTGACTCATGATTGACCGCGGAGTTGACATGTTTGAATCGTGGAAACCGTAGCGGGGAAAATATTGAGATGGAAGATGGACCGTTTATTAATGAGTCGGGTGCATAGAGGCAACCCGGGTTTTCAATCAAATCAACAAGAAACTCCCTGAAATGAAAATTAGACACAAAACCCCAATTAAATCAGCGCAGACATACTGAGATTTACTGACGACATTTTTAATATTTACTCTTATCGTCAATAAAGCTTACTTATCAATGTCAGAACGAACAAGGCAAGATGATGCATCATCTCTTCTGCAATATCTACAACCCTTGGCTATTCGACATGGTAAATCAATGGTGTCTGCTAAGAACTGTATAAGTCATATGTAAGACATCTAACATCCATAAAATTCTATAAGAAAAAATTAACAATAAATACATATAGCATACCTTAAATAATAAAGCCCGATGTCTGCAAAGGCCAACTGAGAGGCTACCCATCGGAAGTGCAACAGATCCAAAATGCTCTTTGAGGCCATTGCTGCACTCCTTCCACAATGGAACGAGGTCACTTTCTTCAGTTGAAGCTATACCTCTTGTCAAGATAAAAAAGGAAATTAATTTGTAAGTTTAAAACAGCTGTGGACTATGGATACATATATGAAACGTTGTGTGGGTGATTTCAAAACTTCCTTATAACTTAATTAAGTGGATAATTCCAAAATAGTAATGTACTTTTTGAAATGGTCTGATTTGGTATTTATACTTTTATATGTCTCAACCTGGTAAATATTTTTTCTAAACAAGCTACTTATATGTAATAATATTTGTAAAAAATAATCACCATATCTGACCAAAAAACTTTAATTACTAGAATACAGTTACCATATAGAAGCAAAAAACTTCAGTTACCAAACTAGGCCATTGTCGTAACTTTAATTACCAAGCCAGGATACAGAAAAGGTATACTTACCAGATTGGACCATACTGCAAAATACATTGCTACTTTATACGAGTAGTATTAACCTTTTAAAAAAACATTCCCATTAAGTTTCATGGTTTTATTTTGCTTAAAAGCTCAAAATTTGTTACTTCCCCCAAAACATTGTGACTATAACCGAAACGACTATTAACTGTTTCTCTCATTGAATCTGAATTATGTTTTGATGCATTACAGAATGAGCTAAATTCTCACCCCATTTGATTGCAAACTAGCTTTGCAAGTTGGTCAACAACCTCGATTGTGGTGAGGCTATTACTGGAAATGCTGTGAAGCTTGTTTTGCAGTTCCCTGAGGTTAGGATCAGTAAGCCGGTCAACTATAATCACTTCAAATGCAGATTCAGTTCCAAAATTTACAGCTTTCAATGACTCAAGTGACGGAATCCGTCCACTTTCTTGGGGGCTGCTGCATACTGTCCATACGTATGGATCCATTCCATGAATAAAGTAAAATCCATCTGGGACCTTATCAGAGTAAGACAAGCAGCCATTTGCCTGATACAAAATAACACTTAGAGTAGGAATACATCAATACTCAAAAGGGTATGTATATATGACAACTATGTTAGTATAAAGTTTTTATCAGTACGGCTCATTTGCAATATATATCACTAAAACCAAATAGATATAAAGCCTAATTTGTCCAAAATCCATAGATACTGCATAGTCGATAATACCAAATTGGCTACCCACATAATAACGTGTTCATTCTTCTTCAAACGTTAATTCTAATGATTTATGTATTGTATTATAATTAACAAACCAGCCTGTTACTGCCTATGATAAATATAGTATAACAGGTAAACAGGGTACCAAGAGAATAATCACGATCATCAAAGTATAATATTCCATGTAGGGTTTGGCCCCATAACTTCCTAAACTCCTACATGAGGAAAGAGACATGTTTGGATATACTCAAGGGAGATGCTTGGGACCGATTATGCTTATGGATTTTAAGATAAGCAGAAAGAGATAACTGCGTCATGCAAGAGATAGTATTTGGGTAATCTAATTTAAACAGCATATCAGCTTATTCGTTTTCACACAACTGATAAGCACTTTTGAGTGTTTGAATAAAGTCAAACATCGACAAGCTTATTTATACTAATCTGACAAGCCAATCCAAACACTATCTCCAGCACAAAGCTATTGATGGGCTTATGAGCTTATTAAATATTTGAAATGACAAATCTCATTTTTTATGGCTTATGAGTTTATCAACTTAGAGCTTATGAACTTACATAAGCTAAAAGCGCAAGTTGATAAGAAGCTCAAGCCACAAAAAGTGAGCTCATTAGCTTATCAAACTTTCAATAAGCTCATCAAATAAGCTAAAACATACACCCTCACTTAAGCTTCATGAATACCCACTCTGTTTGGTAATTCTGCTTATTCTCTGTACTTATGTGCTTACTGAAACTTTGAAAAGCCAATAAGTTCATTTTCAACAACTTAACAAGCGGTCATTAGCTTATTTTATAACGCGCCTTTTTCTAACACTACTTTACGTCATTTTACACGTTATAACTTATAACTACACCTACTTAACAAAAAACACTTTTACAAACCACACCCCTACCCAAAATCGATGCGACAAAGCTTCCGCAGAAGACGACACCGACACCCGCACCATTTCATCATTTACACTAAAATCATCAACACTCGTATTAGCTTCCAACGACAACCGTAACGCCAACGCCAACTGCAACTGATATCCTTCCTCCGTCTGCTTCGCCCAGCTCTTCAACTCCCCCTCTCCACCATCACCACCAAAACCACCACCGCTACTCACCGACGGAGCAAAATAGTCACCGGAAAACGAACTCTCAGCAAAGCTACTACCACTAGACTGGCGCTGCAATCCACCACCGGAATGCATCGTCCTCTGCCGGAAATGATGATCGTCTGGAAGCTGAGATAGTAAAGTGTAGTTTGATCGTCTAACTGGTGATTCCATTATTATTATAAGTGTGTGAGAATAGTAAACCCTAAAATGTGGGCGTTGTTAAGATTTGGGGGAATTTTTTTGATTCTGTTGTCGTGTGGGGAAGAAAGGGGGGATGTTTCTGAAGGGTATTATGGTAATTTTGACGTTATTTGAAAAGGAGGGAATTTGGTGCTTGGTGTTGTGATGGTGACATAGTGGGCATTGTTTTTGTATTATGAGAAAAGGGGGATGTTTCTAAGGGCAAAGATGTAAAGTTTCACTTTTTCGCTCAGTTCTCGAGTTTTTAAAGAATGGAAATGGAAAAGAATAGGAAAGGGAAAAGAAATGGAAAAGGAAAGTAAGTGTTAGTTGTTATGTTCTTGAGATAGAGGAAAGGAAAAGGAAAGTAATCATAATCATGTTCTTGAGTGGGAGGAAAAGGAAAATAAGTTGGTCAAATTACATATATGCCCTTTAATTATTAATGTCAAATGTTTTAAAAAGGGTATATTAGTCTTTACACAATATATAGTTTAGTTTCCTTTCCCTTTCCTCCCAAAAGTGGGAGGAAGATTTACTTATCAAATCTTCCTCTCTATTTCCTTTCCGTTTCCCTTTCCTTCTTTAAAAAAGACTCAAGAACACAAAAAACTTTCCATTTCTTTTACTTTCCTCTTCCTTTTCAACTCGAGAACTGAGCGTTTGGCTTTGAATCTGTTCATGAAAGTTTCTCATTTTCGAATGTGTTTGGTTGCATGAATTTAATAAGGCTGTCACATCTGATGTTTTAAAAACCGGTTTTTTAACTGACTCGATCAAGTCATCGAGACTCGATTCAACTGGTTTAATCAGCGGTTTAACTGAGTTTTTTTTATTAAAAATCGGCTTTCATTCAGCCGACCAATTTACAGTTCAACCAATCTAACCCGAGTTTTAAAAAGGTCACATCATCATCTTTCTCTTTAAGACAACTTTATAACTAATTTGAAGAAGACTAATGACACTAACTTTTTTTTCATTTTCACTTTATTAACATTAAAATTAAAAAGATCACTAATTATTAAATTATTAAATAATAATTAATAATTCAAATAAAATTAAAAACATTACAAATTAGTGTTCCTTTGTTTAATGTCAAATGTGTTCCACTAAATCGGCTTTAAAGCTTAGATGAGTTGTTTTATTGTGTATATCTCTAATAGCGTGTAACGTTTCTTTAAGTGTTTGTACGTGCAATGTTGTAAAAATCGGCCATGGCGGTTGGCGTAGGTACACCGCCACGATATTTCTCATATCGGTCTAACTTATCGGTTTTCATCAATGGCGGTCAAAATCGGCCATGGCGGCGGGTCGGTAACGGCGGTCAACTTCATATTTATGGTTTTTTTTTTCAGATTCACGTCGGTCAACTTCGATTTTTTTGATTTTGTTTTAATTTGAGGAATCATAAAGATTTATAATTATAAAACAAAGTTGTATAATTAAAAATAATAAAAACATTAATATTGCTAATATTTATTTATTTTAAAATAAATTCCTTTATAATTTATGGTCTCCGCCATGGCGTCGTCATATCGCCGCCAAGACCGATATGACGCTTAGCGGAGGTCGACCGCCGAGTGATATTTACAACTTTACGTACGTGATCATCATCATGATGTTACTTCTCTGGATAAATGTCAGGAGAGATTGTCTCCTCTTTGTCTAAATCATATTATGTAGTCTGATGCATGTGTACATCATATCCTATTTTTCTTAAGTCATCGGCCGTGCGTGAGTTTTTATTATAGCCAACTTTTTTTTTTGGACGCCAAATGCTCATTCCACCTCTTTCCTTGTTGCTTCGTACGCATTCTTATACCTTATTTGCTTTGTATCATTCGAGCCCGGCTGTGAAATGGACTTAAAAAGAACAGACCATGCAAGATATATCACGTCAATAAGATAATATCCCCATTTATAAGTCATATCGTTAGCCACGAATGAAACATCCAGTGTTTTCTCATCTTTAAAATCGCTTAAAATACATGATTGACGTATGACGTTCACGTCATTGTTCGCCTGAAAACATCAAAGAACGCATGACAAATTCATAAGTGTTGTAAGGCACCCGAAGCATTATGAACCACCTCAAAATCTTGATGACCACACATAGTCGTGGTATGTTGCAGCAATTCACGTGTTGTGGTGGTAGTGCTTAATGTGTAGTCCAAGCCATTAGTACGCACAACATTTTATTAAGCACAATTGTATTGGATACTAATTAAATTTCATGTTAGACTTTTGAAAATCATTATGTTTGACTAAAATATAAAAACGAACACCTTGTTATGTGACAAACCCAAATGATGATTCAAGTCGGGCTTAGTTGAAACATAAGGATTATGTGTTTAAATTTTGAAGGGATAATAATTCCATTAAGAGCATTTGGCTCTGTTCATCACACCAAACTTTTAAACGATTATAATCAAACATCTTATGACTAAAGATCGTGATGCATGATAAAATATATATATCTTGATTGATCGCGTGTTAAATTGTATTAATCTCTTATTCGCCAAAGACACTATTTGCTATAAATAAATAAATGAATAAATAAATAAATAAATAAGACCTTGAGTTTTAGCTAAGTTTACAACCAATGTAGAGTCGCCAAAAAATATTGTTTAGCCTAGACTATTCAAATACACTTTAGAGCATCTCAAATGGAGACATGAAATTTGTGTGGAGTTCATGTACATAAACTTTAATTGGAGCATCTAGTTTATAAATGAAGGATAAACACAAGTTCAAGTATGAAATAAAGAGAGAAAATTGAGTGGGTATAATTATAGCTTTAACCAATTACTATTAGCCTCGGTGAAGTCTTATTTGTTTAGGATTAGTTTAGTTTTCTTATCAAGTTACTATGTAATCTATATATATGACACATTATTTATAATAAACATAAATAATTTGCATTATCTAATATGGTAATCAGAGCCTTAAACACTCACCACCAAAAACACTTAACCTATATTAACCGAAACTACCAAACCAAAACTTTCTTTTTTTTATTCGTCTCTTCTTTGCATGCATAACACACTGCCACATAATTACTTTTGCCTACACTTCTTTAGCATGTATATTATTTTTATTTTTTTAACAACTTTAGCATGTGTATTGACGAGTCTATATATCTCGATGTTGGAGCCAACAATCGTCAAGTTAGGGAAGTAACTACTACAAAATCATAGTTGGGGCCCCTAACTTACCTTTGCACTAGTCATTTCGGTTGCACTTTTTTTTTTCTTTCTGCCGATTTACTCAAGTCATAGCAACAGGGTGTGATGCTACTAATCTGCCTAAGCAACCTATCGATAAAGCCTACTCAATTACTAGTATTAAAGCTTGCATCCCTACCTCTCTTGATCTTGAAAAACTTAACTACAACTCATGGAGCGCCTTGTTTAAGCGTTTTTGTAAAATATATGATGTTGAACACCATCTTGCCCCAACCTCATCCTTTTCCACAACTCCAATTGATCCCAAGTATGATAGCAACGACTCTCTTGTCGTAATGTGGATATATTCCACAATATCTCCCAAGCTTGTTGATAGTACATCCGAACATGGAGTTTGGAAATGTTAACAAGACATCTTCAATTATAATAAGGATGCTCGAATAATTCAACTTGATAACGAGATTCGTAACATGGACATTGGCAACCTTTCTGTTACCGACAACTTTAAAGCAATCAATAGAAAATCCGATAGTTTGTCTAACCTTAGTTCTACAGTAAGTAATTCGAGTCTCGTTACATATGTTATTAATGGACTTCGTACTCGGTTCCCTGAGATAGCCCGTATCATACGCCATAGGGAAAATTTTCCCACTTTTGATGAATCATCGGCGAGTAGCCGATGATTGGAGGATAACTATTTTGTGGTGGGTTGAACGTAAAGCTCTGTCATCATGTAAAATAGCAAAGAGATATATTATAATTGTGTTTTTTTATGATTACTTAATAAGGACTGCATATGTATTTATAATGAATACAGTGCTTATTGAACAAGCATACCAAACCCTAAATTTAATGGACCCAAACCTACAATTTGGTTTGGGTCAACTAACCTAGTCATCTAACAATTACATAATGATAAAAATGTCAATGACGATGTGCACCAACCAGTAATTTTACGGACTTATTTTAATAATAAAATATATTTATTATTACTTATATTTCATTCTTGAACTTTTCCGAACTCATTTGACGTGTAAACGAGAAGATATATCGCAAAACATAAAAACCGCACACAACGCGTACTGGCACAACTGTAAACCTAATAAACAATTTAATTTGATTATTATATCATTTATGATAAACTAGTCGTATAAATACTCGTTTTTATTATAAAAAAATCATTTTGAACGCAACGGCGTAACTTTCGTATCCAAAATCTATCGTTATCGAGCTTAAACGAGCCCCGAATCTAAATTTTACAAAAGATAGCAAAAATTGCACAATAGGTCTAATAACGCTACACGCGTCGTTCGGGGTCAAGGAAACTTCCTTTTCTTCGAGCAAGTTTTATAACACCCTAGGCAGTGAACCTAATCGTTGTAGTGTAGTAATTAGGGTAAGCCACGGGTATTGATATCGTTCTCTAGGGGAATAGGAATGCTAGTAGGGAGTTACTACGCTAAGGTTAAGGTTGAGGAAGATTATTTTTTTATCTTTTTATATTTTATGAAAATGGAAAGGTACGAATCTCGGGTATTGGATTTGGGGGGTTGGTATTTCTACCGATTACTCTACTATTATCTAATTATCTAAACTAAGGTTGTGGGAGTCTATGTCTAATTAATGTGTGCTCGTATGATAGTTTAAAGATGTGTTTACTTAGTTTGTATTACTCCTTAATTATCTCCTATTGATGGTTGAGTGTCACGACTTATTCCTAGTTGCGTTGTGTTTCTAAAGTTGTAGGGTATGCGTTTCTCCCTAACTCTTTGAACTTACCAAAGGGTCTTGTCTACAAATCCACGTAGAGATTATAGACTCCTACTCTAAGGCACTCTTCGGATGGTTTAGACTACAATCACTCAGGTAATCATACTCTAGGGTTCACAAAGATGAATCAAGCATTAAGTACACAACGAATGACCTATCGCATTACTAGATCATTAATCAACTAAGATAAGAAACAACCAATCAATATTCAATAATTAAGTTTCATACTTCCTAAGCAAACACACAAATAAATTAGCCGGACATGGAGAACATGCAAGCATACACACAAATAATCAAAGACATAATTGAATTAATGAAGCAAAGACTTATCTTGGTGTAAGATAGGGTTAAAAACCCTAAAATACTGTACAAGACACCTTAGGTTCGGTTTTAGGTTTTTACTCCAAAGACTCTCCACACAAATACTAAAAAATTCGGATTCTATATATAAGATTACAGTTGCGACGGCGTCACCTTATGTTTAGTGACGCCGTCGTGTCGCCGCCATTAGGGTTTCGTCTTGGCCACGTTAACCTTGCGACGGCGTCACCTTATGTCCGTGACGCCGTCCTCTTCAGCTTCTGACGTCGTCTGGATCGCATCTAGGCCGTCTGAGTAGCGACGGCCTACTCTTTCACAACTAGACGCCGTCTCTTGAAAACACGAGTTTTGCGTTCTGACCCGTCACAATAATTCTCCGACGGCGTCGCAAACAGAACCTGACGCCGTCGCCTTCTACATTCAGCGACTGTGAGTGTCTGATTACGACTTTGGCCAATTTCTTCATATATTCGCGCCTTTTCGTCCAAATAAGTGTCATTCCAGCATTTTGCCTTCACGAGACCTAAAAAGTGAAAAGGAACGATATTAAGCAATAACGGATACAAAAGTGATCAAATAAGGACTTAAACGACCCCTAAAAATGGTACCTTTTAAAACCTTATCAAATATCCCTACACTTGTTATTTGCTTGTCCTCAAGCAAATGTGCTTTTAGCCACTTAATTTGTAAGTTAGGGGTCATTCAGCATTAATTCAAAACGGTCCACAACACATATAAGCCCCGCAAAAGTCATAACAAGCACGGAAATTACATACTAGCACCTCACATGGGGTGTTTGGATACTCACATCTCTCTCGGGTGTATATGAAATATAACAAAATAGGAAATGGAAGATAAACACTCATTAACCGGTCCTAGTACATAGATTACCATAGGCTTGAGAATAGATCAAACCTCCATCGCTTTGGCGTAAGCACCTAGGAAAGACTATCAAAGAGGTCTTTTAAAGGGTTGTAACGTTAGGCTTACGGTAGGGAAATAAGGGTTTGGTGGGATAGGCTATTAAGTGGTGGTAAGTCAAAAATCTCTATGTTAACTGCATATGAAGAATGGCGTTGCTAAGCCAAGACTCGACACTTCTAAACTCTAGATAACTGAAATAAACAAACATAAATTTAAAGGATAGATGTAGGATGGTAGCCCGTATTTTTTTTTTTTTTTTTTTTATCACTCTATTATTTTTTTTTTTCTTTTTCTCTTTTTTTTTCGATTTTTTTTTTTTTTTTTTTTTT
>BPTQ01000001.1:236578703-236821956 GCA_019973895.1 Chrysanthemum seticuspe | reverse complement strand
TTATCTCCCCCGTGCCCATTTGAAGATTGTATCCCTGGAACTATTCCAAAATTTTCCATGGTAAAACTCCCCAGCAAATTCAGGAATAAACTAGAGAAAACATAGGCAATAACGAATTATAGCAAGGAAAAGTGAAAAATCCAGAGCACTTCCGTTTTACGACCTTACTGTGAATAAACCTGCTTTTCCGCGCTTATATACTTCTTTAACCGGTTTCAGCATTAGTCTGTGAGTGTCAGCGACTTACATCTTCCGCTGCCGCAGTCCAAGACAAACGCTGCGGCAGCCTCTTAATAACACTGCCCAGTCTTGCGTTTTGAGCACAAAAGTTCTCTGCCGCAGATCAACACTTTCTCATCCGGCAGCGATGAGTCTGCCGGATCTACGCTAGGTCTGCTGCAGTCTTCGACTTCTCCTGCCGCAGACAATAATTCTCCGACGGCGTCGCAAACAGAACCTGACGCCGTCGCCTTCTACATTCAGCGACTGTGAGTGTCTGATTACGACTTTGGCCAATTTCTTCATATATTCGCGCCTTTTCGTCCAAATAAGTGTCATTCCAGCATTTTGCCTTCACGAGACCTAAAAAGTGAAAAGGAACGATATTAAGCAATAACGGATACAAAAGAGATCAAATAAGGACTTAAACGACCCCTCAAAATGGTACCTTTTAAAACCTTATCAAGGTCCCTATGTTAGAAGTTTACCCGTGCCCCCTCTATTATCAAAAGTTACAAATCCGGCCCTAATGTTTGTCCAACTATATATAAGAGTAACTAGGGTTTCTTAACCTTAATTAACACACACAACTCACTCACACCGCCTCTCTACCACCGCCTCACTCAGCTGCCACCCTCCACTGGCCGTCGCTACCACCGCCACTCCCAATGTTACTTTCCCTCGGGATTACTTGGTATGTCTACTCGTAAAACACCGTCTTATACTTTCTTTGATTTAAAAACCAATTATAAAACCTTAATAATAGTTAATTACATAAATGGTCACTATGGTTTGCCGGGTCTTGCAAATTTGGTCACTCAACTTTTTTTTCGCCGGGTCCAGTCACTGTGGTTTCATTTTATTACGGATCTAAGCCAAAATCGTTATGTTGGGTTAAAAGTGCCGTTAATGCCACACACGTGACAAACACGTGAGGCTATTTCAGTCTTTTCCCTTTTCCCTCTATTTCACCCTTGGTTCCACTTGACCTGAATAAAAACCCAAACTAAAAAAACCCATTCATATACCCACGCAACTCACACATACTCTGCAACTCACACATACTCTGCTCACACTTTGACAAGCCTCTCAAAAAACATTTATGTGATTTCCCAATAATGGTTGATCTAAATCAATGCACTCTTCGAAAAGAAGGAGCAACCTTTGATCCTTACAAAGCATACGGTATGATTTTTAGGGCTAAATGAAAATTTAATGTTTTTAGCATAATTTCATTTTTATTTTAATTTTATTGATTTTTGGTTCGTTGTTGTTGTTTATTTAGTTATGGGGTGATTTTTTTACAGGCAATTCAAACCCTACACTATTTACACTCGAGATTCATCATGGGGGTTTTTTTACAATGGGGTCAGGAAGACGTTACATAAATGGTAAGGTTAATTGGTTTGATGCAGTTGATATAGATGAGTTTTCAGTCATAGAACTTAAATATATGTTAAGCAAGTTAGGTTACAAAGAGGAAGACACTATGTACTTCCATTTTAGAATGCCTAATAAGGGATTAGATACTGGACTTCACCCTTTAGATAGTGACAGTGATGTGTTACATTTGGCAAAGTGTTTAGGAAAGAATAAGGTTATTGAAGTATACATGGAACTTTGGTTGTCTAGCATAGACATATTTAAGAAGTCTAAGAACATAGAACATGATGAGGATGTGTTAAATGATTTTGATATGTCAAATGATTTTGATCCTTTTTTTTCTAAACACAATAGTTCCAGTGCTGATTGTATGGGCCAATCTAGTGGGGTGAATGTTGGAGTAGATGAATCATCTAGGAAAAAGAACCAAGAAGTTGAAAGTAGTGATCTAATGGATGATGAGGAGAACCCACTTAATGATGTTGAGGTAGATATGGAGTCTTTTAGGAAAACCATAGAACAAAATGTGGAACAGGTGAGTTGTGGTGAAGCAGAAGTTGAAAACAATGATGTTGAGGTTGATCTTGAAGAATTTGATAGTCCATCAGATTCTGAGGATGATTTTGAAGGTGAGAGAAATAAAGCTTTGAGAAAGTTGACCAAAAAACAAAGATCAATTCAGGGTATGACTTCTGAGGGAAACTTTTATTTGGGGAAAAAGATACCTAGCAAACAAGTGATTAAAGAAATGGTAAGTAAGCTTGCTGTTGAGGATAGAAGGCAGCTACATCTTGATAGAAATGATAGGACTAGAGTAAGGGTAATTTGTAGAGGTAAGACACCAACATTTAGTGATGTTGCTGACTCTCATGAAGCTAGTGGAAGTGGGGGGACTGATGGGCTAAGTAAAAAACAGTATGGGCCAGATGATGGGCCAACTGATGGGGTGAATGATGGGCCAGTTATAGATAATAGTGAAGGTTGCCCATGGCTTTTACATGTTTCCAAAGGTCCACAAGATGAGACATGGGTTGTCAAGACATTTAAGGATATCCACAAATGCTTACAAACAAGAGTGGTCCAAAAGTGTACAGCATCTTTTTTAGCAAAAGATGTGGAAGAATCTATAGTTCCTAACCCTAAAATCCCAACTGCAGCTCTTAGAGACCAACTGCAAAAAAAATACCACTTAGGAGTTTCCAAGATGAAAACTTACAGGGCAAAACAAATAGCAAAGGAGAAAGTTATTGGTGACTATGCTGGCCAGTATTCTCAATTGAGAGATTATGCCTTAGAATTGCAAGAAGCTAATCCAGATACTACAGTTAAATTGGAGCTGAATAGAGATGTTGATCCCAACAGTAAAACAAGGCAATTTAAGAGGATATATGTCTGTTTAGGAGCATTAAAGAAGGGGTTTAAGGCTGGAAACAGGGAGTTATTGGGTCTTGATGGTTGTTTCTTATCTGGACCTTGGCCTGGTCAAATTTTAACTGCAGTTGGTGTTGACCCAAATAATGGAACTTATCCAGTTGCGTATGCTATTGTTGAATCTGAAACCAAAGATTCATGGAGTTGGTTTCTTGAGTGCTTAGGGGATGATCTTGACTTGAACAGGAGGTCAAACTTCACATTTATATCAGATAGACAAAAGGTAATTTGCTTATTTAAACTTCACATTTATATCACTTCTTGAGTACTTTTTATGTATGCACTTTATTTTTTATGCAACTAAGTTATTTAAATTCTCATTTATGCAAGCACATTACATAGTAACTAATGCAATTACTTATTTAGGGTATAATCCCAGCATTAGCTACTATATTTCCGAGTGCTGAGCACCGATACTGCCTGAAACACATATATGATAACATGAAGCTTGTTTGGAGGGGTCAATTGTATAAGGATATGCTATGGAACTGTGCAACGGCAACTACCACTCAAACATTTGACAAGTACATGGATGAACTAAAAGGAATTTCTAAAGATGCATACCTGTGGTTGAAAAAGATTCCACCATGCCACTGGTCCAGGTCCCATTTTTCTGGTATGATCCACATTTAAACATTTCACTTTTGATTGTAATAGTATTTCAGATAGTAATAGTTACTATATTTCAGGAAGAGCACATTGTGATGTCCTGTTAAACAACATGTGTGAGGTGCTGAATAGGCAACTAGTAGATGGAAGGGATAAACCTATAATTACTTGTTTAGAGTTTATAAGGGAGTATTTAATGAAAAAGATTGTTAATGTGCAAAAGGTTATTGATAAGTCTGATGGGCCTCTTACTCCAAATGCATCAAGATTGTTTAAAGTCATCAAAGAAGAAGCTTCTAAATATAGGGTAATCATTATATGCTCCTTTTTGAAATATGCATACTGTGTTAATCATAATATGCTTCTTCTAAGTGTTACAACCATGAAAATGTTACTGATTTACAGGTAACTTGGAATGGAGGTGACAAATATCAAGTCAATGGACCTTGGGCAGAGCAATGTGTGGTTAATATGAATACAAAGTCATGCTCATGTAGAAAATGGGAGTTAACAGGGATGCCATGCAAACATGCGGTGGCAGCAATCTATGACATGGCCAGTAATGGTATGGCAGTTGGGCTACCAGAAGCATATGTTCATGTTTGTTATTGGTTGAGAACATGGCAAAAGATGTACAGTTTCAAGATTGATCCAGTGAATGGTCCAGAGTTTTATCGTAAATCAGGTGTTCCACTTCTTTTAACTCCACCAGATTATCACATTCCAATTGGTAGACCCTCAAAGAAAAGGAAGAAAAGTGCCTCTGAATTGAGTGACAAAATGGTGAGAAATGGTAAGTTGAGTAGAGCTGGTAAAACTGTTACTTGTAAGATTTGCAAGCAGTTAGGACACAATCAGAGGTCTTGTAAACAAAACAAAGATGGTCAAGCTGCTGCAACTGGTACAACTGGTACTCCAAGGAAGAAAAAAGGTCAAGCTGCTGCAACTACTTCTCCAAGGAAGAAAAAGGGACCAACTTCTGAAACTCCAAGCACACCAAGACCTTCACAAGGTATCATCATTAGAGACTCACCATCTGCAAATACAAGAGCTTCACTAGCTGCAAAACTTTCAAATGAATCTGCAAAAGATAAAGGAAATGGAAAGGCTGTGCAGTGAAGACTCTTTGATATTTGATGTCTTCTTTATTTTGTTAAGTCTATGTTATGGATATTGCAGACCGTATTTTGTTAAGTGATATTGCAGACTTTATAAGTCAATGTTATGAATATTGCAGACCATATTTTGTTAAGTGATATTGCAAACTTTATAAGTCTTATGGGTATTTATTGTAGACTTGTTTCTTTGCTATGCATACTTGTTTATTTGATTTTGCACTTTAAATTTGTAGACCATTGCATTTGCAGTTTGACCATTTTAGTCAAAGACTTGTAAAGTTTAGCAAAAGTAAACCAACCATTCACTTTGGATAAAACAATCCATTCACTTGCAGTTTCAAATCTATAGTCAAACACTTGTCAAACTTAACCAAACCATTCAATATTGCACTTTTGACAAACATTCAATTAAACTTGTAACATTTAACCATCCAAGTCATTTCATTAGCTTCAAAATCTGGAATTACAACATGCATATAGCTTCAAGGCTGGTATTACAACATTTTACCAAGTGACCCAACTTAGACCTAACACTAACTGACCCATTTAAGACCTAACAACAACAACAGTCAATGACTAACATAGTAGGCTACAAACAACACCCAACTGAGGACCAAAATCATCTTCAATCTTCGAACTTCATTCACATTTGTTGTCACTGTGGCTTCAAGGTTGTTCATTCTCCTCAACAACCCAGGAATGATCTGAATAGCTCTTCGACACATTGGTGGATCAAACCAAGAAACAAACCCACAGCTTGGCTACATTTATCATTTAAGTAAATCAACAAAACAAAACTTACAAGATAACAATAAAATGACAAACTTACTATGTTAGCACAACAGTTGAATCTCCTTCCTGGATTCCTTGCTGTCCACGATGTTGCAATCCTCAAAGGGGAAAAATGACAAACTGGGCATTCATCCATGGGCTTGTGAAGATTAGTGTGTTTTTGTGTATGACTGTTTGTGTGTGTGTGTGTGTGTTAATGTAGTTAGGGATTTTGACTAAAAATTTCAATCATCTAAATAACAGGTCAAGTGGAACCAAGGGTGAAATAGAGGGAAAAGGGAAAAGACTGAAATAGCCTCACGTGTTTGTCACGTGTGTGGCATTAACGGCACTTTTAACCCAACATAACGATTTTGGCTTAGATCCGTAATAAAATGAAACCACAATGACTGGACCCGGCGAAAAAAAAGTTGAGTGACCAAATTTGCAAGACCCGGCAAACCATAGTGACCATTTATGTAATTAACTCTAATAGTTTTCATAGATTAAATTGGTTAAAACATGATTATCATGTTTTGTGTGGTAAAAATATTTAAAAGTGGTGCTGTTTGATGTGTTTTGGTATTCGGGTCGGGATAGGACCCATACGGGTTGAGTCGTATGTGGAATCGGATTAGGGTTGGATTCGCTTATCTTGCTTATTTTGAAACTTATTTGGGTTGTGCTTGATTTAGTTTTAAAAAGAAAATGTAGGGTGTGTTATTTTGTTCTCGACTGGAAAAGAAAACACCAAAGGTGGTGTTGTTTGTCCTGAGTCGCGACCATAGCCACACCAAACTGGTGTTAGGCTCGTGGGTTTACCTCACCAAACCGCAACCCACCATGGGTACATTTGCTTGTCGGTTTAGTCTAACAAGAATACCACAAGGGTGATTTATTTTGTTCGGTTGATAAAAACAACCAAGGGGGTGTTGCTTGTTTGTTATTATGGGGCAACAAAACCACCCACGAGGATGTTGTTGTTTGGTTTTAGTCGTCTAGGGTGCGTTTGTATATTGTGTTTTGTGATTGTGTTGGTGTGTTGTTTTCATTCATAGGAGAGTGCGTTTGTGTTCATGTGTGTGTTAATGGGCTGCATAGCCCACCAAATAAAATGGGTGTTTGTTTGTTTTTAATTTGGGTCGTAGCCCACAAGACATTAAGGAGCGTTTTGCCGTGACTACACCAAGATTATCAGAGTATATGATATCATATTATATATTTTATTACACACACACACACACATACACACACATATATATATATATATATATATATGATAAAAAATGTATATTATTATCATATATGTTAAGTGTATACTGAGTTATAATTTTAAAACTTGTGTTTCTATTTTGCGGGTTACATTTTGAACTTAATAAAATATTGACCGGACAATACACTTTAACGGACTAATAGATTGGGATTGAAATTGTACTATCGGACAAGTTAACTTATTGGACTAATAGATTATTATTAGACTAAACATATTGGACATAATGAACATTTGATGGACTTGACATTGGACAAACGTTGGACTACATTCAAATTCATACTTAGCGGATTATATATTTATACATGTTGGACATATACCGGATAATATTATTGGGACAAATGGACTTATATTGGACATTTTAGACTCGTGACGGACTTAGATATTGGACGTAAGCTCGGACTAAAAACATTGAACAAGCGAATATTGGACTATTATTGGGCCAAAAAGCTCGATAACCAATAAATGTAATTTAACACTTCTAAAACTAGTTTATTAGTTAAATTTAGATAATCGGAGTATTATTGGTTTACGAATTATTATTTGAAGGTGTTGGGAACATTGGTTTTTGTTTAAAGTCTATTGTTTAAAGTCATGGCGAAATTTTGTAAAATCTCTATACTTAGATTTTATTTATGAAAACTCTTATTATGAACTCGTTAAGTGACGAAATGTACTATTTTAAACTTGTTAAACTTTTATTGTTTGAAGTATAAATTCAAACTAGTCTTTATTATAAAACATTTATGTTTTATACAAACTATTTGGGATGATGGAAAAATACTGAAACTTACCAAATGACTTACTTTCTTAACATATTTTCTTGTCGTTACTTTCTCGACTTGTTTTCTCGTCATTACTTTCTTGACTTGAGTTCTCGTCAATACTTCCTTGACCCGCTTTTTTGACATTACGTTTTGTCTACTCTCTTACTTTATAATATATATATGTGTTGTATATATATTATACTTTGGCGTGCGTTTTGTCTTTGAGTGTATGATTTTATACCACCATTAGAACTATGATACAAAACGTTTTAACAAACATTGATACGAATCTTCCACGAAAACTAAAACATATTATCTTTTGAAAACTCATACGCATTGATTACTTTATGCGTGTCATACTTTGAGGCAAGCTTATATTTATTAGGTCGTGCTGATTCAATACCGTTGTGCTTTACTTGACATAGCTTGTGTTACTTTATTCACTATACGCTAAGTGAGTTCATAGCCCCAAGTTTTGTTTAACTATTTTATAAACTCTTTGGGGGGGATACATGCTAAAACTTTTATTATGGATAATTATTTGCAAGCTGTATGCTTGCCCTGAATGTATTATTGCATGCCTAAGTATGTTTATGCCAAAATTCTCCTTATCATGGACCACTAATCACTTGCCAGTGAGCGCAAATATTGTGGATAGGCTTATCAGGATTGACGAATCCCGTTTGTGTTGATCATACTATAGGACACACAAATGTACTATATTTGAATTACTTGATATATGGCATAGTACCTACTCGGGGCCACTATTAATGTATATATCGTACGGTGATATATATACAATCATTTGTGCGTACCATGAGCTTAGAGCAATAATAATTATCAGGATGATAATTGTACACATCGCAATTATACTATGAACTTTATTGTCCACTACTAATTACAAACTATGAATTCACTCAACCTTTGTGTTGATTTTTTAGCATGTTTATCTCAGGTTCGAAAGGAATTAGCTGGCATGTAAAGGCGTACGGAAACATTTTGAAGACGATGCATATATTATCATTCCGAAAACTTTAAAACTTTTATGTTGTACATTTTGTAAACTTGTGGGACCTCTTTGTAAACTCTAATATTTGTATCGAGTGATAATTTATTTCAAAACGTCTCATTTATAGTCGTTTTTGTAGCTTATACTGTGTGCTATGAAGTAATACACCAATGACACTATCTTTCACTGCGATAATTTTGGGGGTGGTACAGATTGGTATCAGAGCTACAGTTATAGAGAGCCAGGTTGCATTTAAACCTAGACTATAACTACTCCTTACATTGAGAACCACTTTACTCATTATCGTCTTTCACATTTCGTGAACCATGCTTACTCCTTAACACATTACTGTATTAGTTATATAAAGAATATTTATATAAACATTCGACTAAATATGACCGTGTATGCTTATTCCAAGGCATTACAGCACAACCGGATTTCCCCGATCATATACGTACTCTCACATTTTTGTTGTGATCTATGAAATTTTCTCAAGACATTGTAGTTGATACAATGGTCATTCTTATATCTCAGACAACGTGAGATACACAATCCGCTAATATATATCTCAAACATAATGAGATACACAATTGGCTTATATATATCTCAGACATCGTGAGATACACAATTTGCTTATATATATCTCAGACATTGTGAGATACACAATCTGCTATGTATATCTTAGACATCGTGAGATACACAATCGGCTTATATATATCACAGACATCGTGAGATAAAAAATCGGCTTATATATTTCTCATACATCGTGAGATACACAATTTTCTTGTTTATTTCTCAGACATTGTGAGTTACACAATGGTCTTATTTATTTCTCCGACATTGAGAGTTGCACAATGGTCTCTCTGGTATTTCTCACATTGTGAGAATCCTATTTCATAACTATGAACTCGTCAACTCTTTTAAAATGCTATGTCGACTTTCTCTGATTATTTACTCCCCGTCTCCGAGGATGAGTGTAAACATTCATTCTATACTCTCAGAACACTTACGACGTCTCGTATTACACCGCCTTGTAACTCATCGGTTAAGTATGAGTATTTATCAGAAATTCTTAAGTAGGATTGTAACACCCCAACCCGACAAGGGTAGAAGTGTCACATTCTGGTGTCATATCAGAACATACAATTAAAAGCGGAAGTCTTAAGAATAAAGTATCAAGTCATTTAAACAATGCTTTACAAGGAAAATTACAAAAACCCAAAATGTCTAAGATAAAATGAAATCTCAAAACAAAAGCCCGCCAAAATAAATCCAAATAATAAGGTAACTAGGGTTAGTCCACTCAGATAATCCACCTCTCAGCCCAAACAAAGCCCATCTTCAAACCTAAAACCTGCCGCAGGAAAAGAAATGCGGTTGAGCTTAAAAAGCCCAGTGAACAGATATAACAAAACGAAAGCTAAATAAAATCTGAAATGCGAAATGAAACAAAGGAAACGGATAACAAAGTCGCAGCGAAATGAGGACAATGAGTCAATGAGGATCCTGCAGAACACAATTATACAGATATCCAAAGCACATATAACAAGGAGAACGATGCCAAGCAAAGCATCAAGACAAGCATACAAGCACATACAACCCAGGCATACAAGTACTGAAACATAAGCAAGCATATCAGACGTTATATCCACACAACATATACAACATACAATCAATTCAGGAAATCAGAAGACATACAAGCCAAACAGATATCTACAGGAAAGCGGAAGCAATTAATTAATAAGTGAGCATGGCAATTCACACAGGTCAAAACCCTTAGTTGAAAACATAACCAGTATCATAACAGTGGAAGTACTAACAGCAGTCAACACATGGCAGTCACACGTAATAAGTAGGAATACAGTATAAAGATATAATTAAATGAATTAAAGACATAGCAGGGCAACTAAACAAATTAACAAGGCAGACGTCACAAGCTGAACCATTTACCCAATCAAACCGTAGCATAAACCGAAATGCAAACATGGCAGGTCAACAACAAGCAGATAAGGAAACTATCAGATAATCATAGTCCACGAAATTATCTGAACAAGTACACAAAATAAACAGACAAAACTATCGATTACACATTGGCATGGTCACCAGACAATTCAGAGGGTCACATAACAGTGAGATCACATATCATCAGTTGAAAACAAGTAAATCAGATAACCAAATATTAATCACATCATAGCAGGATAATCAGTAGTCACATAAAACATGAATAGCATAATCAAATTCAATAAGCATATAATAACCCAGTACGTGAATGGAACGATAGTATGAAGTAACGGAATGAGAGTGTGACAGATCAAAGAAATGGAATATATATATCTTGGTAGTAGAGTGAGTCATATAAGGGTATTGAGTAATGAACAAGTAATACAGATTATGGTGCGTTGGGGAATACGGAAAGTACAATATAGGTTTATCAAAAGTGTAAGGGTTATCAGAAATCTACCCGAGCCCGGAAACATATCATATCATATCATATCATAAGTAGCCATTGTATTCGGAGGGGTGACCTCGGAATACCATACATAATAGGAGGGGAGACCTCAGTAACAGTGGAGTGATCAACTCCCGGAAATGTGAAGACGCGGATTGCACCCGACATCATTCACCATATATATCTATCAAACAGATCAAATCCCTCGAAACATATCATATCTAGGATGCATCCATACGCCCCCCGGAAACATAGTGGCCAAATCATATACATATAGTGAGCTCATAATCATATCATAACGGGGACGGTGTGTATCATCACTCGTACACACTGGAGTCATGCCATTGGTGCATCAATGACACGGTCATGTTACCTTCATGACTAGGAATACATATTTGGCTCGGGTATCAAACTGACGGGTCAAAGCATAATTATATCATATCATAAGGGTTCATATCAGGTTCATATCAAAGGTTCAAAAGTCAAAGGTTCATATCAGATTTCCATAACATAAGTTCATAATCAGAGGTTCATAATCAGATGGTTCATAATCATAAGGTTCATAATCAGAAGTTCAGAATCATAGCAAACGAATATCATAGCGAACAGAATCATATCAACGGATCATAGCATAAGGAATCATAGCAAAGAAATATCATAAGTGAAGCAAAGTCAAAGATTGAAAAGTCAGGAGAAATCCCTACTGAAAAGGGATAGAATATCTGTACCTTAACGCCAATGAAAGGAAAGCAACGAATGAACAAACACGAAGACACAACGTCACGCCTTCTTCAATGAATGAATATATGTACCTTAACGCCAATGAAAGGAAAGCAATGAATGAACAAACACGAAGACACAACGTCACGCCTTCTTCAATGAATCTACACGAATTACGGTTCGCATAATAATTATTAGCTCATTTTATGTCGTAACGGATTTTTTTTGTACTTACTATTAACCACATTATCGTATTAGGGCTTACTTAAGTTAAGTGATCAAAACATATGTTTAAGGTTGGTTAAATGTCTTCTTACTTAATGCCCGACCCAATTTAGGGTTAATGTACGAAATTATCAAAGTTCAGAGTTTAAGCTGTAATTAATATCATTAATGACCAAATTATTACACACTCTTAGGGTGTATCCGCTTTAAAAATGCTTTATACTCAATATGGATCAATTAAGCGTGAAACCAAACATACACACATGCGATTAATGAGACCACTCTACTTGAAATACAAAGGCATACAAAATACGAAACAACCACCGGTTTAACGAGGTTCGACAAACTCAAGTCTTTTACATATCTAATAAATTAACCCTTCAACATAGGTTTGAATGCATGTTTTAGATATAATAAGTTTCTTATATAAGACCCATAATTTATAAAAGCAACATGTACTATCTACATACTTTAAATATAATAAGCTACATGCTTCTTAGGTAGTAACAATACTTATATTTACTTCATCACATGCGCCTAAGACTCAAACAGAACACACCCACAATGCTACATGATTCGTGCATGATATCATACGTGTAACTATACTTCAATCTTTTAACCCTTATTATATGCATGCCTACCTACATGATTTTGAATATGATATTGCATCCAGACACACGCAAACACCAGGCCATGATCGACTCTTATGCGACACAAAAAAAAAAAAGAAACAATCTGTCAAGAATGTAACCATATTCGATTATTCAAAACATGCATGCGACCACACTAACACATACAAAACAAGACCTGGTCGACAATATGTAAAACCTATGCAAGCGATAACAGCCCATGAACTTAACAAAACACGACTTAATGCGAATCAAAAGGGCACATTTGCGAGACAACGAGGCATCACGAAACCAAACGTTAAACCATAAACCTTCGCGAGACCAAAACAATTTTAACGAGACAGCAAGGAAACCAAAAGATTTACACGAGTAGCAAAACATGGTTACGATTATAGTTCTAGTCGTGTACAAGTGAATGAAAAAGGGGAGGACGTATGAATACCTTTGGGCTGCTTTAACGAAGCTAAAGAAGGAAACCAGGACCATCCAAAGTTTGAATCAAACCATATGATCAACCATAGTTCATGTACACTCGATCACCACCACGTTCACAGCTCCTTCATCCTTTCTCTTTGCTTGTTTTTCTTTGATTTGGATCAAATGGAGGAAAGAAATTAAGGTCTTGCCATCATTTTAGGTTTAGGAGAAGTAGGGTTTTCTTTTGTTCTTATTTTTTAATAGGTAAATGATAGAAATAAATGGGGTGACTGATGGAACGAAAATTGTGGGAGAGGGCGTTATCTTGGACCGAATATTGGGGGTTATTGACTCCATAAATGCAAATCAATTCACTATAATTATCATTATGTTAATTTTATTTAATTTAAATGTGTTAGTTAATATTTGGTTATTGCATATTGAAATCTTGTAAAAAAAAAGTCCAATAACTTTATAATGTGTGATATATATTTTGTAGACATAAGTATAAATAAATTTTTATCCTCTTGCATAAATCATCTATAAGTTAAGTGTCTACGTAATTAACGAGCTTGACATATTTACGTATTTCACAATTAATAAGCTTGACATATTTACATATTTAGTCATTTAACACGTTTACGATTTTTAGGGTTTTACAAGGATGATTTATAATATCGTTATTTGAATGGATTGGGACACCTTTTTATTTATATAAATAAATTGTGAGTCGCCGAACCATAGGTTTATATTTCTTTATTTACATTGTTTGGGATGCCTCCGGCCTCTCTATGTAAATAATGAATTATAAATAAGTGGGCTTATTTGTATTCGATATGACATGAGTATGAACTCAAACTTGAGAATCAATAATATTCCACCACTGAGCAAAAATCTTAAGACCTCAATTGAACTACATAATTTCATTCTTATGGTATCACTTTTGCCGTTACCGATCCTTACAAACATGAACCATTTTTTGAGCTAACGGACTTGTTACATTCTTGAGCTAATAGACTTGGTTCAATCTCGAACAAATAGACCGATTACAATATTCCACCACCCATTATATAAGCTCTCCCATGAGCTCCTCCCACTTGTTGGCCCTTATTCTGGGGACATTAGTTCTTGAAATGTCCTTACTCCGCACAACCAAAGTAGGTTACCACTGGTTGAGTATTCCCACCAATAGCGGGACTCTTACCTCTACAAGCCTTGGCCATATGGAACACAACCTGACAGCTCTTGCACCTAACAGTGCATGGACCAATGTGATGTAACTTGCCTCGATTGCACAATGGTTTATTCCCGACATAACCCCTTCCTTCAGCTGAGGTAGCAACATCGTAGGCTCTGGCATTTTCTTGCCTTCTGTTTTGTTGTTGATGATAGTTAATGTTGTGGTCTTGGTTGTTGTTGTTGTTGTTGTTGTTGTTGTTGTTGTTGTTGTTGTTGTTGTTGTTGTTGTTGTTATTGTTGTTATTATTATCACCCCTTCGGTTGTCATCCCATCTCCGTTTGTTAATATTGTTGGGTCCTTGAGCAGTCCTAGCTTGTACAACTTGACCCATTAGGTTATGAGACATCTAAAGCTTCATCCAGTGTGACTAGATCAAACGAAACTACATTCCCTTGAATATTGAGTGAAAGTTCCCAAATGAACCATTCCAGTAACTTCTCATTGGTTGAAACCATCGTTGGGCACAATACTGTCAACTCTTGAAAGTGACGGATATAAGTCATGATATCAACACCTCTGACAGCAAGGTTCCAAAGTTTCACCTCTATTTCTTGCACCTCATTCCGAGGACGGTACTTCTTGACCAATAACTTCTTCAACATAGTCCAAGCAACCTTGTAAGCATTCTCAATACCAATAGGTTGTGCAACAACATTCCACCATGACAAAGCATCGTCTAGAAGTATGCTTGTGGCATATTTGACTTTGCAGCCTTCAGCACAGCTGCTGATTAGAATTACTGACTCTGTACTCTCAAAACAACGAGCAAAACCAACCGCTCCTTTCGTAATTTTGAAATTTTTGAGTTTGCAGCTCATGAAATTTATGTAAGAGTAGCCCCTAACCTCTGGTACAACATTCACTCATGCGGTGCCTCCAGCTGGCCCTGCAACATTATACCTTCAAGTTGCGTTCGTTCTCCAATCGTCAATATCTTTACCCTATCTTTTAAAATACTAGTTTGAGTCCTAATAATGATCAGAGCACTTCTACTCGCCCATCAAAACTTTAAAAGAGTCTTGATTTCACCTGGGAGCGTGAGATCATAATTCACCACAAATACTCACACCTTTTCTCAGACATCTCAACATCGGACTATTCAAGATCCTGACTAGGATTGGTCCGGTAGCGTATATACTTGAGTTGCCACAAGAACTAATTGAAATTCATAGCATTTTCCATGTTTTAAATCAAAGAAGTGCTTATCTGATGAAAATTCTTGTCATTCCATTGGATGAGATCTCACTCGACGACAAACTACACTTTATAGAGGAGTCTGTTGAAATTATAGATCGAAGGGTCAAACAACTGGAACAGAGCCGTATCTCCTTTATCAAAGTTCGTTGAAACTCTCAGCAAGGACCTGAGTGAAGACTAGATGCGTCGCAAGTACTCCCATCTTTACTTAAACAAGCCGTCGACAGATTGCACCCACCGAACTTCAGAGAGAAGTTCCCTTAAGGGGTGGAGACTGTAGCAACGGGAAAATTTCTGGACTTATTTTAATAATAAAATGTACTTATTATTACTTAGATTTCATTCTTAAACTTTTCCGAACTCATTTGACGTGTAAACGAGAAGATATCTCGCAAAATGTAAAAACCTCACACAACACGTACCGGCACAACCGTAAACCTAATAAACAATTTAATTTGATTATTATATCATTTTGATAAACTAGTCGTATAAATACTTGTTTTGATTGGAAAAAAATCATTTTGAACGCAACGGCGTGACTTTCTTATCCAAAATCTATCATTATCGAGCTTAAACGAGCCTCAAATCTAAATTTTACAAAATATAGCAAAAATTGCATAATAGGTCCCTGTGTTATAATTTACCCGTGCCCCTTCTATTATCAAAAGTTACAAATTCAGTCCTAAAGTTTGTCAAGCTATATATAGGAGTAACTAGGGTGTCTTAAACTTAATTAACACACACAACTCACTCACACCGCCTCTCACCACTCTCTCATCTGCACCGCCAATCTACCATCACCTCACTCATCCGCCACCCTCTACTAGCCGTCGCCACCACGGCCGCCTGTTCTGTCACCGCTACCATCACAAAAAGGATGACCAAGGGTCGTTTGGAATGGGTTAGAGGAGGGTTGCATCTAGGGTTTCGTGGTTTGTTTGGTCGAGTTAAAACACCACAACCACCACTCCCATTGCTACTTTCCATCGGGATTACTTGGTATGTCTACTCGTAAAACCCCGTCTAGTACTTTCTTTGATGTAAAAAACGATTACAAAACCTTAATAATAGTTTTCGTGGATTAGATTGGTTAAAACATGATTATCATGTTTTGTGTGGTAAAAATATTTAAAAGTGATGCAAGATTTCTGACCAGGTTTTACATTTATAATTTCTCGTCTACCTATGGCCTACCTACTAACGGGCAGTGTACCCGATCGCATGAAGTGAGAGAATGGTAAGACCGAGGTCGTCCCAAGAACGGTTGATTTCTAGCTGTCTAATCAAATAGGTTGTCACATAAATATAGGCTTTTAATAATAAGTTTAATTGATAAAATTATAATAAGTCACATGATCAATTAGGGTGGTTCTCTAGTAAACAAGCTAAGATAGTGATGCAATTCTCAAACCGTGTTCATCCACGAATGAATCGTGGCATAGGTCAGTAAAATCCTTTGGTCAATTCGTCTACCCTATTAAACATAGCCCCCTACTCGTTATGACGGCATTACCCGTCTATCTAACGGAGGTCCCCGGTAAGCTATGCTAAGTCATTAGATTCCTACTCCAAGTGGGGTTTAAATTTGCCGGGCCTCCTTTGGTCAATTCATCCCACCCTATGGTTCCTATATTCCTCATCAAGATGATTATTAGTCATCCGGGATCATTCGACAACCTATTGACAATCATTAAGTACCGCTACATGCAAGATTCATAACAATGTGTGCCCGGGCGCTAGCATCTTAGACACACATCCCTAACTTCTTAAGTTCCTCCTTCCGGAAGGTGATCCTTTGGTTAATTCGCACAAGAGGGATTGATAGTCCTTTGGTCAATTCTTATCAACCCTCGCAACCTACTTCCTTAGGGTCCTTTGATCAATTCTCCTAGACAAGCAAGTACAACCGGGCTTAAAAACTACCAAAGCACTGGTGGCTACTAACGAACTATGCATGCATACACTAGAAGCAACTAATAAACGTAAAAACGCAATAATTAAGGAATCAAAACTAGGCTAGCACCTAGTTTTCACATAACCAAAATACTCTCGTGAAATGACTAATAAAATAAACATATAAAATAATAAGTAAACTAGGAATAAACATCAAATAATTGATTTACTAATAATTAATTAATTAAAACACAATAAGTATCAAGCACCAACAATCAAATTAGAATCAATTATTATTGAAAAATAATGAAACTAAAATAATAATGAGAGTCGGAAAATAATTATAAATATAAAATGCTATCGATCCCCTAGTTAAGTACTGGAGCAAAACCCTGAAGGGTTTGCCGCTTCGAAATTACCTAAGCTAGAAATTTCCAAACGAGCACCTCACGAAAAGGGAATTGAAATCACTCTGTCTCTCTCTCTCTCTCTCTCACTAATCTATGGTGTTTATTTTTTGGGGTGGTCACTCAACTGCTCAGTCATGGCGAGAATTCTATCATAGGCTTGGCAAAGATACTAATCTCCACCACGAGAGTCTATAGATGCAACTATTCTAAAAGGCAATGGGTTGACACAACATAAAGGCTTACGGGGTTATTTTGTCATTACTAACGAGCTACGACGAAGGGGACAAAACCATTGATACATGACCAAATCCATGGCCAAGAAACCAATGATTGCTCGCTTCCTCACCTGAGCTCGATTCATGACCAAGGGTAAGATGAGACATGGGAAAACATTTAATGGGTGTAAATAAAAAGACACGATAAAAATAGTTTCCTAGGTCCACAGTCGCCCCACCACTAGTCGCATTCAATCCCATGGCAAAAACCGAGGGTTGAGAGTCAAGGGGTCTTTACTATATGAGTCAATGCATATAAAATATAGCGTATTGCCTCATAATCTCCATAAATTAGGCAAATAAGATACATTAACTCGGCTTTCATCATTAATGAAAAAAAATAATGTGCTCTAATTATTTTTAAAATTTAGATAAAATTAGCACATATTTGACCAAAAATCATACAATCTAATATTTCTATCTCCTTTCCTCCCACTTGGGATGTACAATGCCCCCATTGTACAAATTGAAAGTTTAAATAGAAAGGAGAGATAGAAATGTACGGGTTTAAAAGTATAATCCGATCAATAAAACGGACATGTCAAAACTATATAAGCTACGCAAGGCGGGAATACTCATCACAATACTACCTGAAACATAAGCTGATTTACATTTAGCTATAAACAAACTCTTTTTTTTCTTTTTTTTTGATGCAAGACAAGGTATAAAAAAATGGAAAAGAAACAATATGAAAAAACAAACATCCCCCCATCATCTAAACCCGATTTTCTTCCAAAAACCTCTATTCAAAACCTGCGACTTCCACTAGTGGAACCAAAATTGACTAACAGTGCCTGGACCATGGACACAAGGAAACTACAGGGTAGGCTAGGTGATAGGTGTAACGAAACAACATATATTGGGTGAATCAAAATGAAAAGAATGGCTCAGACGGGTTTACTAGGGGTATCTTGCACTAATAATGAGTGCAACAAAAAGGGTTTAATAGGGGGATTGACAAATCGATGTGAAAAGTCAATATACACATAACATAAATGAATGGGCTATTTGGGTTAATCCTAAAATTTCCTTATATCCTAGCTGCACCGATTACACCAAGTTATTTCAGTGTAATGCTCGTTATAATGGTCTCAAAAAGATATGCAAGGCCAAGTTCTAAAGTCTACTACAGCCACCGGCACACTCATTTTTATAGTATTATGTATAAGGAGAAAACGAAAAGGCTTATCCTCACACAATGTAAATATAGGGTAGGTGTGATCAGTTAAGATTAGTCTAGTCAAGTAATGAAAAACATGTCAAAATTTTACAAATAAAACACTTTTCACTAAAAACTAGAAAAATAGAGGCAAGTAAAATCAAGCGGGTGTTTATTTCTAATCCCTTCCCCCCCACTTGGGTCATACTAAGCATGTAAATGAAAAATAAGAAGGGTTAGAAATGGAATGGAAAACTCCCCTGGATTTGCTCGGCATGATCAATAACTGGCACTTCCACGAGCAGCATCCAACAACTCATCCATGCAATCACCATGGTGCTAAACTAGGTCGGATAAAAAGTGTTTCCTTGCAGCCAAACACCACTCCATAATTCATCAACCTGTATTGCTGCAAGAAAAACTAATACCAAAAAGCATAATTTCAGATAAAAGAAAAAATAACACGAAATGTATAAAATAAACAAAATCTAACTCACTTTCGTAGGAATCACGGTTGCATTTAGCGTATGCAACAAGCCTTTTAAACCACTCAATGTCCCGAGTGGACGAGTGAAGTCTCGTGAGGGTTTACAGGGAACACACCCACAAAATTCATTTAACTACTAATACAAATTTATGGAATGTTTTGAAACTGTTTTGAAAAAATTTCATTACAGGAGATAGTTACGGCGTAACTGGATCGGCCCCGTTACGACGTAGGTTAGTTGACTTAGGAAAATACGTACCAGGAATGGGTTACGGCTTAACTAGATCGGCCTAGTTACGTGGTAATAAGTAACTCAGGAATAAAAATACCTGGAACAGAGACATTACGGGGTAACTAGATCGACCTAGTTACGCCGTAGTTATATTGAAGTGGGCAGATGGCCTTACGGATTGCCAGTTACGGCATAGCTTGATCGGCTCATTACGCGGTAAGTACATACTGAAGTATGTAGTGCACAAAATGTCAACTTCCCTACGAGTTCAAGAGGAGTTAACGGAACTCCTGTCATCTATCCTTAGTCTTTAAACCTGCAAACATGATAAACAAAATATGCCAAACCAAATACAAATCCTAAAAACTACCAAAATGTTCAAAAAGGTCAATAAAAACTAAATCTAAGATAGGGATGGGTAGCCTCCCGATGAGCACTTTTCTTTACTCCCCTGAGTCTTTAAGTTAGACTCCTGCAACAGGCATCTATTGGACGTCTCCAATTATGTCCATTGCTCTCGTCATCGTGGCATGCCAACGTCCATCTTCACTTGTTCTTACTACTCAACCTGCACACTATCACAACCTCGTTCATTAAAACATGATTATCATTAGAAAACTTTACAACTTTTATGTTGTACATTTTGTAAACTTGTGGGACCTCTTTGTAAACTCTGATATTTGTATCGAATGATAATTTATTTCAAAACGTCTCATTTAGAGTCATTTTCTGTAACTTGTATTGTGTGCTATGAACTAATATCCCAGTGCCACTATCTTCCGCTACGATAATTTTGAGGGTGTTACACGATGTTTATAAACTTGATGAAGTTCACGTTATTGGAAAAGTAATTTTAAACTAGTAAAAATACGATGTGTGAATGGTATGAACTTAATAAAGTCCATAGCATTAGAGATGCTGTTATGAACAAAGTTATTTTCTTATTTTTATTTTCTTTAATGAATAACAATACTCTATTTCAAAATAACGAATATACTTTTCTTTTAATAAGAAAGTGATAAATTTATAATATGGTTCTGGATAACTAAAAGGACTAAATTTGCCATTTTCATATTGTAGTTTATGTTTGTTAATACAAATAAGCAGTAAAAACGTTTATTTATATTTTACGATCTTCTAATGTTTTGTCGATAACAAAAGTAAAATCATATTAACGAAACAAATAAAATACGTAAATTGTTTGAACTAATAGTTTTCTAACATATTCACATTTTCACATAAAACACTAAAACAAGTATAAGTGATTTTATGATCTAGATATATATATGTACAACAACTAGTGTTTACATATTGGGTTAGCATGTACTTAAACTAAGTATACTAAAATGGGTAAAAGCATGTAAATACTAAAATAAGGTAAAAACATGTAAATACTAAAATGGGTAGAAACTAGCAAATGGTATTGAACCATAACCCATGGTTTTATATATACCACTTATCTAAGTTCATTGTATCTAGAAAGAAAACCATGAATCAACCCATAACCCATGACCCATGACCCATTACCAAAAATACCCATGGACAAAGAGGAGCGTTCCACGGATCCCTAGCTTTGTGCTAGCCGGATCCCAAGTGGAAGGGATCCGTGGGATCCGGGGAAACAGTAGAGAATTTTCTCTATAAATAGAGAGCCATTTCTTCCTTACTTATCATCCCTTTACACACATACTTCCCCCAAGTATTCTAACCCTCTAACCTCAGATCCAAGAGATCTATGTAGCTTTTCTCTTTTGTTTTTGTGTGATCTTGTAGGTTCCTCTTAAAGGAAAGATTACCACATCTTGAAGACGTGCAAGCTCAAGTCCATGAGTTGCCATGCTTCGTCATCATCAAGACAACGAAGGTTCTCTTGTTGATAGTTCTTCCTTTCTCCATAGATGTTGGGTTGAAGGCATTAGTGAAGAATGCCGAAAGTGTCAAGATGAAAGCATTAGTGAAAGGTGCTCATCATCCAAGTCAAAGCATTAGTGAAGAATGCTTAAGGTGTCAAGACGAAGGCATTAGTAAAGGATGCCAAGCGTTGTGTCAAAGGCATTAGTGAAGGATGCCGAAGAATCAAATCAAGTAGCATTTGGGAAGAATGCTTAGGTCGTATAATCGATGAGGTGCATCGTTATACATATAAGTGTTTATTTATTCACAAGGATGGTGATATCCTTGTTGGTGTTGTAACAAGGAGTAGATCTCCTTGATAATAGGTGTTGTGTCATGAAGGGTAGTAGTTCCTCCATAATGGAACTAGGTGCTTAGCCTAGTACCTAATAAAGGGTAGGCGACGTTGTGATAGGATTAGTTCTCCTAAGGTGTGAAAGAACTCGGTGGTTAGCCTAGCACCGTATAAAGGGTAGGCGACGTAGTGTTAGGTGTGGTTCGCCTTGGTGTGAAAGAACTCGGTATTTAGCTTTGTACCGGAAAACGGTTAAGCGACGTTGTGAAGGCTTCTCCGCCATAAGGAGATTTGGTGTAGTGCTTACGAACTCTCGAGTAGGTGACTCGGGGAGTGGAGTAGGGCAAGGAAGGTGTCTTTGTAGCCGAACCACTATAAATAACTTGTGTCGTGGTGATGTGCTTCTTACTCTTTATCTTTCATTTTACGTTTATATATCTACCTATCAACGTCCAACATAAATAACCAAATAGATTGACATAAGTCGATCTAAATATTTAAAAAGGAGTTTTAAATTGGTAAAACTATTCAACCCCCCCCCCCTTCTAGTTTTCCACAATGTTGCTTTTGGAAGTTGGCTAACTTTGCAAGAAAGTTAAAAGATTTGCACTAAAAAGAAAAAGGAAAAGAGACGGGAGGACTTTGGCTTGCAATTAATCAAGAGTTGGTGATAAGGAGTGTTTAAAGCACAAATCTACATAGCAGCCACACTTTTGCAATCTCAAAGTCTCTCTTATCTCTCTCGATATTCATACTCTCTCACACACATTTCTAAATCTCTCTCTTTTGCATTTTGTTACCAGATCATCTTGATCTTGCGATCTCTCGGTTTCTCGGTTATTTGTAATTAAACTAATATCAATTGATATTAGATATACAACTGAATAGTTGGGGTATCTTTTATGGTTATATTGGTTAAACTGATCAAGATCAGTTTCTTGTTTTGTTAAATTAAGATTATATAAAATAGTTTTGTGTGTGTGGTTAAACTTTGTTTTTCAACATGGTATCAGAGCATATACGATCTATCTTGCTTTGAATTGACTTTTGAAAAATTAGGGTTTCAAAAATATTTAGGTTTTCTTTTAATTTGTTAAAGTGTTCTATTCAATTAATTAGTGTTAGTTGAAAGATCTAGTGTTATTTTTGTTAAATCTATAGTTTTTGAGAAAATGCCCTACTTTTGAAAACATTAAGTTTTGTATAATTTTGGGATCTTGAGTTTTAAGGCTTCAATTGGTCGATTAACTATTGTTAGTCGATAGATCCAGTGTTATTTTTGGTTCTTGGAAAGTTTGAGAGAATTTGCCTAATTTAAAAAAAAAATAGGGTTTCTTGATTTGGGGGATTTTTCTTGGTTGAAGTTCTAGTGGTTAATTAACCTGTTGGGAATTATGCAAAGTAAGAATTATGCTGATGTTACTGCTGAAGTGCAATATGATTCTGCTGAAGAAGCGAGTCTGCTGAAGCAGTAAAACGTGTAGATGGTTTCAGCTGATATTATATTTCTACTGATATAGTTAATCAGTATTAGTTTGTTAGGATATGCATGAGCTATTTTAGGTAGTGATATGCATTTATTTTATATTATTGTTTATTTAGGGTTCCTGGTGTATAAAAGGAACTGTGGACTTTTGTATTAAAAAAACTCTTAGAAAAATATTCCAGGAAAACACCTTGAGAGAGAGTTATAGAGATCCATAGAGGATCATTGTTTTATGAGAAAAACCTTGTTGGTAACTTTGATTGTGTTCTTATTATTCCGCTGCGCATTCTTTCAATCAATCAATGTTACTCATACCCTAGTTGAGTCCGGATCCATGGTTTCAATCAATCAAGGTTTTCTGTAATTAGGGTTTATACCCTAATTGATCTTTGGCAAAAAGTTTTTATTGGCGTATAAAGATCTGATGGTGGGATGACTCGGTTTTTGGCGATTACTGTTATATCACTTTGAGTTTCTGTTTGACGCAAGGTTTAATAATTTTACCTCGTACTAATTAATGAATCTCAATTAATTGGCTGCGTGTTCGTACCTTTTGATCGGAGTAACGCAAGACTGCAGCGCATTAATTGGTATTTTGATTGGTCGAAGGTTAGGAGAGATCATGGTACTATATTAAATTTGTCGCTAGTATTAATGATATGATTGGCTGTCCTTGAATATTATTTTCGTGATATGGCTATATTTGATTGGTCAAAGAAATTAGTATGAATTTGTCTTTGAGTGGTCCTTCATCACGTGGGTTTCTTGTTGCAGCGCATCTATATTCGTTATACTGATATTGCAGCACATGTATCTTCATACGGGTCCCACTTATTAGACGATCAGTATTTTTTTGTTTGAATTCATTGTCTTCTCGTTATGTGATAGCAGCCCCACACATTTCAACTGTCACAGGTATTATTTATTTGGTCAAACGAATTGAATAGATTACCTAAGTTTCTTGGTCATAAGTTGCGGCTTGATATGGTGGGATAGTTTTTGCTATTGGCTGACTCGTTTTGATTGGTCACTTGGGAGGTGGGGTCAGCATCTATTTATTCATATCAAGCTTATACGTGTCAATCTTGATATTCAATTTATATCTTGAAGAAACGATACTAGTGATCACGTGTATTTGTTTGGCTGGTTAATATTGTGTACTTGTTGCTGCTGAAGGTTCACTTGTTATCTAATTGGATACGTGGGCTGCTGCTGTTGAATTTTTTTTAGGGATAAATTGCAAAAGTTGGGTCGATATCAGTATTTTATAAAAGACTTGTTTGTGGTGGTCCTATACTCTACGTCATATTGAAGATTTGTTATTGGTTGATCCGTCGTTTTCTTCACAAAAGTGGTACAGTAAGACCCGATCAATTTACATCATTTAAAATGACAGAATTTGATAATAATAGGGATGATGTTATGTTTCCTTATTTGATGGATGATGAGTACGAGGTCTGGGCTAAGAAGATGGAACACTGGATCATGAATAATGATATGAATATCTGGAAGGTGATCCAAAATGGAAACAGTTTGAAAAGGACTGGAAATGATCAGGATGGAAAACTCTTTATTCTTCCTCCAACGACTGCAGATGAACACATTGTTGTACAAAGAGAGTCAAAGGCCAGAACTATCTTGCTTAAATCTATTCCTGCTGATCATGTAGCAGATTTTCGTTATATGGATGATGCAAGTCGTATATAGAATGCACTCAAAGAAAGGTATGGTGGAAAGGCTGAATTCAAGAAGATGAGCAAGGAAGTTTATGCTAAAGGTGATGCTGAAGAATTTGCCAGTCCACAATTTGCCTTGATGGGCATCTCTCAGGTACAAAACTGTTTGTTTGGTTGTAGTGAACGTTATAATGAACTTAAGGAAGCCTATGATATTTTGAAACCTAAATATAATGAATGCTATGTTGAAGTTGAAGCTTATAAACAAGCTTTAAAAACATTAGAAAGACAAAAGGTTTTGTTTCAGAAGTATCAAATAGCTTATGATGAGAAAATTAGAGTGTTAGAAAGTGATCTAGAATGTACTAAAAATGACTTAAGGAGGACTGAGAAAGAAAAAGCAGGTGTAATTTCAGAAAATCTTGTGTTGAAAGAGAAATTAGATGAAGAAATAGCTAGACATAACCAATGGAAAAAATCAGGTCTAAATCTAGCTAAAGAATTCTATAGTAGTCAATCTGAGACCTCTGCAATAGGTTTAGGTTTTAAAAAGTATGTAGGATTAGAAGCTAGGTATGATGGGCGTAAAACTACCCCAGCAGGCTTAGCTAACTATGTCAAAGAAGGTGACCTACATTTTGTACGTGGATCTATTAGAGGAATACCTATGCCTGTTGACCTTTCCCTTACTGTTGACTTTGATGGATCACACCATTTATATGGCAAAAGGTCAAGTGACTTGCCAGACCATAGTAGCAAAACTAATGACTCTGTCTCTTGTTCTAAAAGTGACAAGTCATCAGATCTAAAGTCCACTGACTATACCTCATGTGATTCAAGTGAAAAGTCTGACACACCCATGACCACACCCAAGTCCAAAGTAGCTAATGATGAGCCCAAAACTAAGCCAGTTACTTACTCTGTTAAACGCAATTATGCTTCTAGTTCTGTTTTTGATAAGTTTAAATGTAATAAACAAAGTTGTGTTAGGAATAAGTCTGTTAAGAAGAAATCTTGTTTTGTGTGTGGTAGTAAAATCCATCTTATTAAAGACTGTGATTATCATGAGAAAATGATGGGTGTTTCCTATGGCCAACAGACCTATAGACCCACATGGACTAATGTTGCTAGTATTCCTCCATTTGTTCCCAAAGCTGCACATGTGAGAGCAGGTAAACCAGTTCCTACTGGTAAGCCAAAGGTGTATGCATCTGTTTCTGCTGATAGGCTTAATAGGCCTTTTACAGTTTCCTCTGGTGGAGGATATTCTTCACCAGTTACTACTGGTTGGTGGAACAATAATGCTAGACTTATGCCCTATAGACCTACTAGTTCTTATTTTCAGTCATATACACCTTATGTATCTCATATGAATATGGCACATGGTGGAGTTAGAGTGGCAACTGCTGTTAAGCCCTCAATAGGTTATTCTTGGAAAACTCAAAGGAAAGGTTCATTCTGGGTACCCAAGAACAATAGTCTTGGTCAGGTGCATTGATTGAGGGGAGGCATAAGCCTAAGGGGAGGCTTATTGTTGTATTTTTGTATTCTAACCATTTTTGCAGCTGTTGGATCCTCATCAGCCTAAGGGGAGGCTTAGTGTTTCTGCTGACACTACAACTGTCTTGTTTCTGCTGCTGCTTGATGGTGTATTTTACATGTTTTGTTTATTTTTATTCTTTCTTTATTTTATATTTATTAAAAAAAAGAAACGTGTTATTTCATTGTTTTATTAGTTAAAAAAATTGTATATTTTTTGTTTGTCTAACTTTTATTGCAGGTTTGTTGTATACTATTGATGGTTTTTAACTCACCAGATGTGCCTTGTGTATATCAAAGAGTTGGCTAGTCCAAAGGGTACATCTTTGGTAAAGACACATCAAATCTGTTGATAGCTGTAATGGTTTGCTCAAAATCATAGGGTTTGCAACCACCCATGCTTAATTGCTGAGGGTTGTATGGTTATCAATTCACCATGGTTTATTCCTTTTTGGAATCCAAGAATTGACTAGCCCACATGTATATGGCTTGTGGTAAAGGCAATGGAATACCATATTTGGTAATCAGTTCACCAATCCTAAGAATTGACTAGTCCTGAGCAAACGGCTACAGGTAAAGCATTTCAAATCCGTTCATGGTTGCTGATTTGCTAATAAATCAGATGGTTATCAGTGTACCATGGTTTTCGAACTTAAACATTTGGCTACTCCAGTAGTAATGGCTATTGGTAAAGAGACATCAAATCCATTATTTTCAATGATTCACCTCTCACAGGAGTTAACACACCTGGATGTGATGAGAATAGTATGAAACTAAACTGGTTTGATGTACATTATGTCATTTGTTGCTTCAAAGAACTGGAGCTTTAAAGATTTGTCATCATCGAGGTGTCCTTGTTTTGTTTCTTTGTTGCTGATGTTTGTGAACAATCCTCTGACGCGTTGAAGATCTATCAAGAAACTGGAACTTAACCAAGTCAAATTCCAGTTTAGGGGAGGATTGTTGGGAATTCTACTAAGTTAGAATTCTGTTGAAGTTTCTACCGAAAGGATTCTGCTGAAGTTCAAGGAATATGCTGAAGAACAGAATCTGCTGAAGTTATATAGAGCGTAGTTTGTTTCTGCGGAAATAATTATTCCGTGTTTTCTATAGTTAGTATGGATCCGGACTCAACTAGGGTATGAGTAACATTGATTGATTGAAAGAATGCGCAGCGGAATAATAAGAACACAATCAAAGTTACCAACAAGGTTTTTCTCATAAAACAATGATCCTCTATGGATCTCTATAACTCTCTCTCAAGGTGTTTTCCTGGAATATTTTTCTAAGAGTTTTTTTAATACAAAAGTCCACAGTTCCTTTTATACACCATGAACCCTAAATAAACAATAATATAAAATAAATGCATATCACTACATAAAATAGCTCATGCATATCCTAACAAACTAATACTGATTAACTATATCAGTAGAAATATAATGTCAGCTGAAACCATCTACACGTTTTACTGCTTCAGCAGACTCGCTTCTTCAGCAGAATCATATTGCACTTCAGCAGTAACATCAGCATAATTCTTACTTTGCATAATTCCCAACAATCCTCCCCTAAACTGGAATTTGACTTGGTTAAGTTCCAGTTTCTTGATAGATCTTTAAAACTTCAAAACTAGAGGATTGTGCTTGAACTTCAGCAACAAAGAACCAAAACAATTACATCTCTATGATGACAAAACTTTGAAACGCCAAATCTTTGCAGCAACAAATGACACAAAGTACATCAAAACATATTAGTTTCATACTATTCTCATCACATCCAGGTGTGTTAACTCCTGTGAGAGGTGAATCATTGAAAATAATGGATTTGATGTCTCTTTACCAATAGCCATCACTACTGGAGTAGCCAAATGTTTAAGTTCGAAAACTATGGTACACCGATAACCATCTGATTTATTAGCAAATCAGCAACCATAGACGGATTTGAAATGTCTTTACCTGTAGCCGTTTGCTTTTGGACTAGCCAACTCTTTGATGGAATGTCGTTATCATCATGGTGAGTTGATTACCACTTATGGATTTCCGCGACCTTTACCACAAGCCATAATCCTGTGGGCTAGTCAACTCTTGCGTCAGAAAGACATGGTGAGATGAATACCATTAGTTGTGTGGTAATGAACCAACACCAAAACCTGCAAGCAAGAAAGAATAGAAACAGAACAAAGAAAAGTTTTTGTTTTTTTGTTTTTTTTTTGTTTTTTGTTTTTTTTAACTAAGAATTAAACAAATAAATAATACGATATATATATATATATATATATATATATATATATATATATATATATATATATATATATATATATTTATTTTAAGAACATAAAATAAAGAAAGAATAAAAACAAACAAAACATGTAAAATATACCATCAAGCAGCAGCAGAAACCAAAGACAGTTGTAGTGTCAGCAGAAACACTAAGCCTCCCCTTAGGCTTATGAGGATCCAACAGCTGCAAAAATGGTTAGTATACAAAAATACAACAACAAGCCTCCCCTCAATCAATGCACCGGACAAAGACTATTGTTCTTGGGTACCCATAATGAACCTTTTCTTTGAGTTTTCCAAGAATAACCTTTTGAGGGCTTAACAGCAGTTGCCACTCTAACTCCACCATGTGCCATATTCATATGAGATGCAGAAGACGTATATGAATGAAAATAAGAACTAGTAGGTCTATAGGGTCTAAGTCTGGCATTACTGTTCCACCAACCAGTAGCAACTGGTGAAGAATATCCTCCACCAGAGGGAACTGGAAAAGGCCTATTAAGCCTGTCAGCAGAAACAGATGCATACACATTTGGCTTACCAGTAGGAACTGGTTTACCTGCTCTCACATGTGCATCTTTGGGAACAAATGGAGGAATACTAGCAACATTAGTCCATGTGGGTCTAAAGGTCTGGTGGCCATTGGAAACACCCATCCTTTTCTCATGATAATCACAGTCTTTAATAAAATGGAGTTTACTACCACACACAAAACATGATTTCTTCTTAGCAGACTTATTCTTAACACAACTTTGTTTATTACATTTAAACTTATCAGAAACAGAACTAGAAGCAAAATTGTGTTGAACAGAATAAGTAACTGGCTTTGTTTTGGGCTCATCAGTAGCTACTTTGGACTTGGGTGTGGTCTTGGGTGTGTCCCTAGGTGAGTCAGACTTTTCACTTGAATCACATGAGGCATAGTCGGTGGACTTTAGGTCTGATGACTTGTCACTTTTAGAACAAGAGACAGAGTCATTAGTTTTGCTACTAAGGTCTGGCAAGTCACTTGACTTTTTGCCATATAAATGGTGTGATCCATCAAAGTCAACAGTAATGGACAGTTCAATGGGCATATGTTCACCTCTAATAGGTCCAGAGACAGCATGTAATTCACCTTCTTTTACATAATTAGCTAAACCTGCTGGTGTAGATTTACGCCCATCATATTTAGCTTCAGGACCTACATATTTTTGAAAACCTAGACCTATCCTAGATGTCTCAGATTGACTACTATAGATGTGACTAGCTAACTTGTTTCCATTCATTAACCATTCTTTATGCCTAGCAATTTCCTTATCTAGTTTCTCTTTAAGCTCTTGATTTTCAGAAACAAGATTAGCTTTTTCTTTTTCAGTGCGTTTTAAATCAATGTTAGCACAATCTAGATCAATTTGTAGCCCCTTATTTTTTCCTCATAAGCTATCTGATTCTTTTGAAACCATACTTTTTGTCTTTCTAATGTTTTTAAGGCCTGTTTTTAAGCCTCAACTTCAACATAGCATTCATTATATTTAGGTTTCATTTCATCATAGGCTTCTTTTAGTTCATTATATCTCTCATTACAACCAAAAACACAAGTATGTACCTGAGAGATGCCCATAAAAGCAATTTGAGGACTGGCAAATTCTTCAGCATAACCTTTAGTATAAGCTTCCTTGCTCATCTCCTTGAACTCAGCCTTTCCACCATACCTTTCTTTGAGTGCATTTCATATACGACTTGCATCATCTATATAACGAAAATCTGCTACATGATCAGCAGGAATAGATTTAAGCAAGGTAGTTCTGGCCTTTGACTCTCTTTGTACAACAATGTGTTCATCTGCAGTTGTTGGAGGAAGAATAAAGAGTTTTCCATCTTGATCACATCCAGTCCTTTTCAAGCTGTTGCCATTTTGGATCACCTTCCAGATATTCATATCATTATTCATGATCCAGTGTTTCATCTTCTTAGCCCAGACCTCGTACTCATCATTCATCAAATAAGGAAACACAACCTCATCCCTATTATTATCAAATTCTGCCATTTTATGTGATAACAGCAGTAAAGATATGTGATAGCAAGAACCAAAATGAATGTCAGCAGTAACCAACAATCAGTACACCTTGAAAAAAATACATCAGAAGGAAATAAAGAGAGGACCCCACGTGATCAATACTAAAAATAGACCAATCAAATTAATTCGAATAGAAGAATCACAAAGAGTCAAATATAGGACCACTTGACCAACAACAGCAACACAAAGAGAAATACGCAGTATCTGTTGTACCCTCATGAACTTCAGTAGAAATGAATAAAAATCAGCAATATCAATTGAGACCCCACGTCAATCTAATCAAACTGACCCCCTCGTTTGATTATTAAACCTGAACTATCCTCACATCTGATGTATACAGAATTAAAGTCCTTTGCATAAATCGTTTGACTCAAAATTCAACGCTGCTGATATGATGTCCTGGACCCACTTGACTACCCAATCATAAACTGTGTATCTCCTATTCGTGTACACAGATCACGTATTCAAAGGTGGGACCCGCTTGAATTAGAGTAACATCAAACGAGTGGACCAGCAGCAATGCCACGTGATATCCCTAATCAATGAAATTATGATTGACAATAATATTGATACCAAAAAATATGTGTCCCCACCGATCAACCAAGTATTATACGAGACAGCACATTAATTACAATTCACTCAGTACGAGATATTTTATATTGATTGACAAACATAAAAATATTACTCGATACCTCAAAAACGAATGTCTTCTCCAAAACTGCTTCTGCCGGCAATAAAACCTTTAATAAACCCTAGATCGAGAGCCACCCTCTCTGATACCAATTGTTAAAACCATGGATCCGGAGTCAACTAGGGTATGAGTAACATTGATTGATTGAAAGAATGCGCAGCGGAATGATAAGAACACAATCAAAGTTACCAACAAGGTTTTTCTCATAAAACAATGATCCTCTGTTGGATCGTTATACTTTAATCAAACTAAACTAGCTTGTTAAGGTTTAATAACCTCGGATAAATCCTAAGTTATTAACAAAGAAACACTGAGCAATCTTTATTAAGTACGCGGAATTTACTTAACAAAGCTAAAAAGAAACTTTATTAATAAAACTCTAAATCTGCTTATTATGCAGATACTCTAATACAACTCTAAGATATTCGAACTTTTCTCTAAACTCTTAATTCGTAAACTCTAAAACTCTTTTTCTGAAATCGTACCTCTAATGCCAATCTAGGAGTCCTTTTATAGGCTCAAGGATATCCTAGTCGGTTTACAATTTATAACCTTGTACGACAAGTAATCTAAACATGGAATACAATACTTTCCATAAACTAATATAACAGATCTTCTGTCCTAGCAGTACTTTGACTTCACTTTGCAGTACTTTGACTTTATCTTTAGCAGTACTTTGACTCTTTGACTTATTTCAGTACTTTGCAGCTTACATTACTTTCATATCTTCAGTACTTTGATATCTTCAGCACTTTCATATCCCAACATCCTCTATGGATCTCTATAACTCTCTCTCAAGGTGTTTTCCTGGAATATTTTTCTAAGAGTTTTTTTAATACAAAAGTCCACAGTTCCTTTTATACACCAGGAACCCTAAATAAACAATAATATAAAATAAATGCATATCACTACCTAAAATAGCTCATGCATATCCTAACAAACTAATACTGATTAACTATATCAGTAGAAATATAATATCAGCTGAAACCATCTACACGTTTTACTGCTTCAGCAGACTCGCTTCTTCAGCAGAATCATATTGCACTTCAGCAGTAACATCAGCATAATTCTTACTTTGCATAATTCCCAACATAACCTTTGGTTAGTGGATTCTTGGTTGATTTGGGACTAATCTGTTCTGGTTTGTTACACTTTTGATTAAGTGAATCAATAGTGTATTAAGTTGTCTTTCGCTGCTGTTAAGCGTGCTTTGTATAGCACCTCTCGCACTTTTTTACATTTTTGTTATTTTCTTTTATGTATTAGACTGTTGGAGGATATGTTTGGGATTATTTGTTGAGAAGTTATGGAGTTTTGATTGGTGGATTATCTGTGTTTGAGGATTGGTGTCTAGTTGACCTTATTGCAAATTGTTTGGTTATCTGGGTATATGCCCTATAAATCTAGAATATTCTTGAACTGCTTCCATAAGAGAAGCAAGGAACCCTGCTCTGGTCTAGGTTTGGTGTATGCTTAGTACCACTTTGTGATTGGGTCTCCTAGATACCATCTGGTGGTTATTTGTTGTTACTATTATCTTGTTTTTGTTTGTTGTCTTGTTCTTTATCTATTGTTTTGTTGTGTTTTTTGTGATATGTTAAAATGGAATATGGTCATGGGAATGGTTATGAGTTTTGTAAAAGTTATGATGATTTTAAAAGAACTGGTTCTGAAAATGAATATGATGTTGAAAATATGACTTAGATTAATAAACTGGATATAAGTAACCCATTATATTTGCATCCTAATGATGCTGGTACTCTTACTGTTGTGTCTGTGAAACTAAAAGGAACTGAAAATTATAATGTTTGGTCTTGTGCCATGTAACTTGCTTTAGAAGGTAAAAAATGGTTTTACTGATGGTACTTGTAGAAGGTCAAACACTGATGAAATTTTGGGCAAACAATGGGACAGATGTAATGTTGTGGTTCTTGGTTGGATTTTAAATTCAATTTTCGAGAAACTTTTTCTTAGTCAGTTTTTTTTAAAAAGAGCATCCATGTTTGGGAAAGAATTGAAAGAAATATATGACAGAGTTGATGGGTCTGTCACTTTTAACTTACATCAATTCCTTAACTTAAAATGGAATTTCTATTGATGATTATTATTAGGGAAAATGACGCAAATAGACCGCGCGCCCTGATGCATATCACTTTCTAGACCACTTTTATTTTTAATTTGAAAGTAGACCGAGGGCAACCGCTATCATTGGGCAACTCATCGACATTGCGACAAGTGCCCCGTATGTGTAAGGTATTATTTTTTAGGCAACTAAAAAGCGGTGGGCAACCGTATAATTTTAAAAAGGGTTCTATCGTCATTTTACGTTAGACAAAAAAGTACACATTTGAATAGTAAAAGTACAGTATCCATTAATTAAGAGAGTTTAAAATCCAAAAGTCACTGACCAATAAAACATCCATAGTTATCGGTTTTCTCTTGCTTCTCGCAGTACTATTTTCACAAATCAAACCGTCTTCTTCGTCAGCCCCCTGTCTTCCTTGTAACGTCAGTTATGTCACCATCTTTAGAGCTACAGTGTTGATTGCAAACCACATTCGATTGATCAAGTTTTAAAAAAATGTTCCCAAATATGGTACGTAAATATTGTTCTCGTTGTTTATTACATATGATTATTTCCAATTGGTTCTGTGTTATAATAAATCATTTTTGTTATTCGATGAATGGCTATGTTAGATAGGTGTTAATTCCATTTTATAATTCGCTGCTCTTTTTTATGTGTATCTGATTCGTAATTATGTAGGGTATGATACCTTAGATGTCGTTAGTTAAGTATGTAACATTACTTGGTTCATTAAAAAATTTAGTGGCAGTTTGTAGACTAATAAGGAGTGGTTTTTTCATCAAAAGCTATCTGATCCTCTGTACTTTGAAACGCCAAAGTTGGATCTGCAATCCCTTTACCCTTTCCAATATCAGTTTGAGTAACTACATCTTTCCGCACAGGTTCACCAATGTTTAGAGTCTTAGCAATAGGTCTAGGTGCAGGGATAGGGTGAGATTGCTTTTGGTTGACCAATTGTATGGCAATCTCATTGTCAGCCTTTTTTGGTTTTGGTGTTGGTGTTATTGATGTGGTTATAATTGTAGCAATGGTTGCCTATGTAGTGGAAACGCCTGAACTGGCAGTGGGAATAATAATAGCAGCAGTGGTTACTCCAATACTAGCGGTGGATGCAGCAATACTGGAAGTGGTTGCCTGCACCCCTTCATTCTCCTTTTCTTCAACTGCAGCCTTTAAAGAATCATCTTGACTCTTGAGGTTTGGAAAATTTATGTTTCCTAGTGAATAATATCAATAACTAATGGAATTTTGAGTTTAGTATTGCAATTAAGTCTAGTTAGAGTATATTCGCATGTGAAGAATATCGAGATTGGCTATTATTTTGATTATTTATGTTTTCACAAATGATATCATAAAATCATAACATAAAATTTGATGCAGTAATCTAGTACCTTGTTAATTAGATAAATACTTATTACCTTACATACCTAATCAGTCTAAAATAGCACATTCTTAAACATTTACAAAACACATTCATAATCCTAAAAATCATCAGCATCAGCTGCAACTTCTTTGAGTCTGTTGATAAGATTTTTGGCACATTCAACCATCTCTTGATACTTAGCTTTGACAACAGCATTATGATCTTTCAAAATCTTAAAACTGGTTTGCATCTCTTCATACTTCGCTTCAGCATCAGCATTATAATCTTTGTAAATCTTAAAATCAGCTATCGCCTCTTCACATGTTGCTTCCAAATTAGCATTATCATCTTCGATCCTCTTGAAACGCTCTTTCATATCTTCATACTCACATTCATACTCTGGAAGTTGTTCAATCATTCTCTTCCTCTTATCAATCAGCTCTTGTTTCTCTCTAAAATTTCCTTCTATTGGGAAAGTCTTTACCGGCTCACAAGCAATTACCATTCTCTTGAAACGGTCTATCATGTCTTTAAATAAAGAATCGTGCAAATTAGTACAATTCGGAGTGCATGTACCATCTTGACACAAAGAACACGCCATTTTGTAAATGATTGTGATGATTGATAATCTAATTGATCTAAATGTCAATTGACTAAAATATCACAGCAGAAGTTAAAGGTAAATTTCACAAATGAAAAGGTGTTTTTAGTTTTTGTATAGACAGATGTATTATTTATTGACAATTTGAATTGGTGTATAGTGCGAATAATCCAAACTAACTGTAATAATTGGTGTTTGCAAATGGGTTTTTTGTGGTCACAAAGAGTTAGAGTATCAGTGGCCTCTGCATTTTACTTTTTTTGACTTTTTTGTGAATTCTAGCATTTGGCTATTTTGTTTTCACTTTTCACCTGTTTACTGGTAAGTATGTCAGTTGATTTTGGGAAATGGTTTTTGTATTTTTAAATCAAATTAATAATCTTCAACTATCAACATCCACACATTCCTCGACCATTACCAATGCATCAAGTCATAAAAGACTTGATGCATTGAACACAATTACTCCACTGCAAAAAGCATTTGCATATTTAATGTTGGGTGAAAAATGAAATTTTATAAATACAAAAGATTTTTGACAATAGCTTCAAACACTTGAAGTCTTTACTAGTGTTTTTGTAAAAAGTCTTCTTCAAAGTTATTGCCACAATGGAACAAATCATTTGAATATCTTATTAGAATAGTAAAAAAGTCTTTCACCAAGTTAAAGTCTTTCACCAAGTTGCATTGCGGATGCTTACACTTTCATCGAAGAATCCAAATAAAAAAATCGTTGTCCTTTTCTTCTTTTTTATAAACAAATCCAGGTTTGTTGTACTCCCCCGTATGTACTTTGTTACCTTATTCGTTCATATATTTATAGAGTACATGAATATAAATAACTGTGCAGCTTTATATTTTATATTCTATTATTAAATATTTATTTAATTAAAAGTTATTGAAATTTTTATTAGGTTTTATGTTTTATAGGACATGGCGGAAACCAAAGAAGTCATATTTAAAGTGCACCACAACGGGAAATTTGAATTTCAGCCACTCCGCTATGTAGGCGGTCTCCTTGCTGATGTCTGGTGCTTTAGCTCCACCAGAGTTGCATTTACCAGGGTGCTTGATCATGTTTTGAATGATATTGGAGGGGAAAAATGGGCTTTATTATATGCTGCACCAAATAAGGCACTAGAAGATGGTTTAACATTGTTGCACACAGACAATGACGTTCGACGAATGTATGACCTTGCTGATGAGAATGGATCCATGGACGTCTACATTGTGCACGAGCTACAGACTTTGTCACAATTTTATTTCAAAAACATGGTATGGCAGGAAGAGGACGCTGGCATGCGGTGCGGTAAAAAGAAGGAAGTTAACAAAGCGTATTTCTATCACGAAAACTGAAAGAGGGTTCGAGATCATAGAAAAAAAGGGCTAGTGCACAAGGAATGGTTCCACCTGTTATGAATGTTTGTTCTTGTAAAAAATAATTATGAGTTTATGCTGCCAACCATGCGATAGTGCTTCTATGCCAAACTTAGTGTTGTTAGGTTTATGCTGTTAAGTGTATCCTTTATGATCATATGGTTAAGAATTATGGTTGCCCGATCGTACAACAAGTATTGCCCAATGAAGCCATTTAGTTGCCCAGATTGGAAATTGGAAGGTGGCCTGAGGTTCCAACGAAATTGCCCAATAACTTTAACTTGATTGTCAGAATTTTCATGTGTAGATACTAGATGACGATAACGGTTGCGTTTGCTCATTAGAATAGCACAATTGGGGATAAATACGCTCAAAAATACTAACAACTGCTACAAGAGTTAAAACAGTTGTTTTGAAAGTACAAATTAATTTTGATTAAATTGGGGATAAAAAACCACAACATGGTTGCGTTTTTGGAAAAACCAAAGGAGGCTACATGGTTTGAACAAATTCTCAATTATATGCATATGTGAATACGCAACCACTGCTACAGTTTAAAAAACCATTGCTAGGGTCGCTCAAACCACCGCTAGTGTCGCTCAAACCACCGCTATTGTCGACGCAAATATCAACTTTGTTTCTGTTTTCCAAATGACTAGTTGAAGTTCAAATTTTAAGAGTAAAATTTAAAGCGCGGATATGAATGATTTACTTCAGTTTGTCAAACGTGCTTAAGCAACATTTTCAAAACCAACAACAGATGCACAGACATAGCAAACTTTCAGTACAAAAAAGGATGATAATAAACCTATAAATTCAAACGGTTTGTAATCACGGATAAGTCTTATCCAAATACCAAAAAATGAGAGAAAATCTGCAAGTAAATATTCACGTTCCTTCCCTAGAAATTTTATGACAAAATCCAGGAGGAAAAATAGATGCCCAGGAGCCTAGGCACGTGCCTACCCACAAAACAGTAATTGGAAATTAATTATACCGCGTGCAAGAACAGTAAAATCCTCCCTTTAAATACGCGAGGTAAATAAAGGGAAAGCACATAAAAAAACAACCATTCCTCCACCAACAAAAAACAACAAAGAGAAGTTGAAAATGTTAACCCGTTGCCCACGCACCATCGGTTCCAAAAAGCCCATACATAGCCTAAACCTTTACCCCCCAAAACAAAAACATAAGCGCAAAGCAGTTGCTGCCACAACTGAAACTTGTTCTTAAATGACTACTAAAAACAATTTGTCGTTTCTAAGACGACAAAATTGACCTATCTCAGCGACCATTCACAACATTCCTTCAACCAAAACCCGTGTCCTTTGAGGTTTGTGGAAGCCTGCCCTGACCATATGGCGTACCAAAGGTTGGAGTTTAAACCGATTAGACTCTCATTAGCCATTTGTGATGTTCAAAGTTCAGGCAGTTCTTTCTTAACCTTGCTGTTCCCGAGCGGAAGAAGGATGCATATCATGGGTATTGGGGTCGAAGGAGTGGTAGAATGTGCAAAGAGAGGCAAACAACACGGCTGAAATTTCTGGTCTCAGTCCTCTGTTGATTGCAGCCCGGCCCCCGAAGCAAGTGTACGTCTACTAATCCTGGCATATCGGGTTGGATAGACTGGGTTAAAGGTAAAAATGATGAGCTTGCGGGCACTGTGATAAATTTTAGAGCAAACCACATAAATAATTCGTAAAAAAAATCCCATGCTATCGTGTAGGGGATGATTGGTGTATTTTGTGACAGTTCTCTCTCCTCACTCCAATTCAAACCTATCACGTTAGCGTGTGGATGTATTTTTTCTGAATTATTTGTGGTTCTACCATTGCTCTAAAATAAAAGCTGCACGGATTGGAAAAGCAACCCCACTAAAAGCTCTTCCAGTACCGCGCATAGGGGCGCATAGGGGCGGATTTACACAGGAAACCCGTTGAGAAGCCTATCGAACTTCTGCAGGGAATCCCATATGAAAATACGGCCGCCCCAGGAGAACCAAACGACAGGAAATCCTTCAATAAAATGATAGCAAACAAGAAGGAATCCACACTCACAATTAAGTAGCGTACCACTGCTAATGTAGTTTTTCACTGCTAGTATCATTGTGTCGGTTTAATATGTAACATTCTAGAATTTCTTGGGTAGGATGTTTTGTACGGATAAGTATGCTAAGTATAATTATCTTGTATATTGTAAAGGACTCCTTAGCTTATAAAAGGAGGTCCAGGCTAGAGTTTGATATAACTTTTCGGCATATTTAGACTCGATACACTTCAATGTTGTAATCGCTAATACTATTTAGAGTATTCGTGAATTAATATTATTTCCAGGTGTTTTATAGACCGTAAGCTATTGTAAAAACGTCAACATCTTCACTTTGACGTAAGCACATAACGCTTCAGGTTATTACATGTGTAGAGTGAGTTGATTATTTTGAGGTTTATGCGACTTTTCTAAGCGTCATAAAATGGTGTCGTGTCTAGATAGTAGATGATGATAACGGTTGCGTTTGCTGATTAGAATAGCACATTTGGGGATAAATACGTCCAAAAATACTAACAACTGCTACAAGAGTAAAACAGTTGTTTTGAAACTACAGATTAATTTGGATTTAATTGGGGATAAAAAAAAATAGAGTTACAACTGCTAGGGAAAAACATAGTTTAGACCCACACACATCATAATTCGCAACACCTAACAATCTGTTGCAATCAATTTCGAAATAAACATCAATGGTGCCCAACTCTTCTGCTGCAACTCACAACATGGTTGCGTTTTTAGAAAAACCAAAGAAGGCTACATGGTTTGAACAAATTCTCAATTATATGCATATGTTAATACGCAACCACTGCTACAGTTTAACAAACCACTGCTAGGTTCGCTCAAACCACCGCTAGTGTCGACGCAAATACCAACTTTGTTTATGTTTTTTCCAAATCAGTTATAATAATAAAAAAAGTCCCTCCTGCATATGGTTTTTTTGCGAATTAAAAGGTTGACTAGTTGAAGTTCAAATTTTAAAAGTGAAATTTAAAGCGCCGATATGAATGATTTACTTCTGTTTGTCAAACGTGCATAAGCAACATTTTCAAAACCAACAACAGCTGTGGAAGCTACATTTTTCCAAAAAAAAGTATATAGAGACATAGCAAACTTTCAGTACAAAAAAGGATAATAAACCGATAAATTCAAGCGGTTTGTAATTACGGATAAGGCTTATCCAAATACCAAAAAAAGGTGAACAAATCTGCAAGTAAATATTCACGTTCCTTCCCTAGAAATTTTGGGACAAATCCAGCAGGAAAAATAGAAGGGTAGGAGCCTAGGAACGTGCCTACCCACAAAACAGTAATTGGAAATTAATTATACCGCGTGCAAGAATAGTAAAATCCTCGCTTTAAATACACGTGGTAAATAAAGGGAAAACACATAAAAAAAACAACCATTCCTCCACCAACAAAAAACACCAAAGAGAATTTGAAGATGTTAACCCGTTGCCCACGCACCGTCGGTTCCAAAAAGCCCATACATAGCCTAAACCTTTACCCCCAAAAAAAAAACATAAGCGCAAAGCAGTTGCTGCCACAACTGAAACATGTTCTTAAATGACTACTAAAAACAATTAGTCATTTCTAAAATGTCGAGAATGACGACTAATAACACATCCCCGCGACCATTCACAACATTCCTTCACCAAAAACCCGTGTCCTTTGAAGTTTGTGGAAGCATGCCCAGACCATATGGCGTACCAAAGGTGGGAGTTTAAACCAATTAGACTCTCATTAGCCATTTGGGATGTTCAAATTTCACCCAGTTACTTCTTAACCTCGCTCTACCCGAGCGGAAGAAGGAAGTATATCATGGGTATTGGGTCGAAGGAGTGATAGAATATGCAAAGAGAGGCTTAAATTATGGTTTGCAATCCTCTATTGATTGGTGCCCATTTCCTAAAGCAAGTGTACGTCTACCAATCCTGGCTGATCGGGTTGGATAGACTGAGGTCAAGGTAAAAATGACGAGCTTGCGGGCGCCAGGATAAAATAAAGATCAAACCACTGCTAATGTAGATTTTCACTGCTAGTATGATTGTGTCGGTTTAATATGTAACATTCTTAAATTTCTTGGGTAGGATGTTTTGTATTAGATAAGTATGCTAAGTATAATTATCCTGTATATTGTAAAGGACTCCTTAGACTATAAAAGGAGGTCCAGGCTAGAGTCGATACACTCCAAGGTTCTACTCGCTAATACTATTCAGTTTATTCGTGTATTAATAATATTTGTAGGTCTTTTATAGACCATAACTTATTGGTGTGAATTTAATTTGTTAACATTAATATTTGTTTTCAAACATACTATTCAAGTGAACACTGATGAAACGGAAATGTCGATGTATTGCAACTAGTTAGATTAAAAAAATGTTACATTATTTTTGTTAGGTCACGGATTTTAAAAATACCACAAAATTGTTATAAAGAGCAACACAATTGGTTGCTCCTAATTGGTTGATTATATGTGTAGAGTGAGTTTATCATCAGTTTGACGTAAGCACATAACGCTTCATGTTATTAGATGTGTAGAGTGAGTTGATTATTTTGAGGTTTATGCGACTTTTCTAAACGTCAAAAAATGGTACAATGCTTTTATGCTTGATTACTTAAATTAAATATCTGTAATTATAAAATGAATTGGTTGCCAAATTACAACTGCTAGTTAATTTTTACTACTGCTAATTATACTGACTACTGCTAGTAAACTGAATAGGTTGTATACTTACAACTGCTAGTATTATATGCACAACTGCTAGTTATTATAACAACTGCTAGTGATAGAAGTTGCCCTACGTTCAACTGTTAGTTGCCAAATTGATATTTGGAAACAACTGACTACTGCTAGTAAACTGAATAGGTTGTATACTTACAGCTGCTAGTATTATACGCACAACTGCTAGTTATTATAACAACTGCTAGTGATAGAAGTTGCCCTACGTTCAACAGTTAGTTGCCAAATTGATATTTGGAAACAACTGCTAGTTGGCGAGATGAAATAAAAATGGATAATGGCAACAGAGGAAATACTAAATACGTTGACATACAACATTTCATACAGACAACAACCTACAACATATTACGATTACTACATAAACCCTTGATAAACAGACACACCAAACTTTGTGTACACAAATTTAATTGACGCAGGGTATTGAAAGCATACATAAAACTACAACCACTAGAACAATTTTATAACGACTATGACGGAAGATCGGGGGAGTTTCAACAGCTTCCTATCGAACTCCCAATTCGTCTTGATATTATCATAACCATCGTCCATCAAATCGTTGGCCCTGATATACATTTTCTTTAACGACGTGGAACAAGCAAGTATAAACTTTATTATGTGTAATTCATTCTGTGATCTAGGAAAGGATCGAAAAATCACTGTCTGAATCTGCCCATGACTGAATGTGGTTGTGTCTAAATCAAATGAAGGTTGTTCCAAAGGTAAAACACTAAGCGTGTGTGCAGCCTGGAAAATCAAATAGTATTGAGATAGAAAAACATGGCAGTTTACGGATGTTTATTTGATATGTATGAAATAGAGTAATAAAGTATTACACTTACTCTGGTTTCCAGCTTTTTCAAGTTTGGAGATACGCGAATCATTTTGACGATGAGTGACACGATAACAATCTCGGAAAAAGCAACTCCTTTTAGATTCAGATTAACGAGGGATACAAACGGCAAAGGGACATTCATCCTGGAACTACCATCACGCATCAACTACAACAGGTCGAGTTTTGGGTTAGTTTCAAAGATTAAATGTCGTTACAGTTACACATATATTTAACATTGTAAAATTAGAAGTGTAAATCTCAAAACGGTCTTACCGTGCAATAGTCAAAATCCAATGTAAGGGTCTCAAGAGATGGAAGTCTTGTCAGGTGAAAGATATTGGATGCTATGATTGTCGTGACAGCATTTGAAATACCGAATGACAAATGTAACTTCTTCAAATTCCTAAGACTTGCAAGATTCCATAGTTTCATCCCGTTTGTACTCTCAACATCCAATCTAAGAGACTCAAGTAAGGGACAACCAGCAATTAAATCCCAAACTGTACCGGTAAGAAATTTGACTAAACACAATTCTAAGCTCAATAAATTTGGAAAACTAGTGAAAAACACCAAACTAGGAAAATCACAACAATGAATTTCAAGATGTTTCAATTCAATACGCCCGTAAAGTTTGGTTGGCAATGTAACTGGTTGTCCATACCAGTTTCTAACTGTCAGCTCCTGAATTCCTTGTAGTGCCAAAAACATAAGCCAATCACGAATCTCTTCATAATTCAAGTCTTCCATTCCAGACAACGGTTTGGGATCTACAGAGAAGACAAACTTTTTTATGGGACCCGTAAGCTGATTTAAAAGTCTAGTAACATGGCTCCCATCAAACTTATATGTTAAATAATAAAAGAAATCCTCATCAATTATGACTTCGGTGAGCAAGGTCCACTTAAACCTCCAATATGTAGATAAAATAGAGGTGCTCACCGCTTCTGTTATTGGCAACCGATTAAAAATGTTACCGATCACTGTATCTGGCATGTTGCTAATATAATCTCTCATAATGGTGATAACATTAGCTCGAAACGACATGGTTTTCAAGGATTTTTTTTTTTGGTTTTTTTAATTGTCGACAGGAGGATTTGGATGACGGTTGTTGATTTGCAATTGACGGTCAGAACGAGGGTGTGTTATGATCATTATATGTGGTTGTTGGGTTGGTTCATTAATTCGCGCGCCCAAGATACAAGCTTTTCAAATTTGGTCCGTAAAATATGGCAAAAACCTATTTTACTGCCTCCAACTTGGCTAACTGGAATTCCTGCTACCCTGAACTTTTAAGGGCGCGGGACGGTACCCTGAACTTGGAAAATGGGTCATTTTACAACCATCCGTTTACTTATCTAGGTCATGTGCCGTTAAATATTTGATGGGCCCAATAAAACCTATTAGTCTTCTACATTAAAAGTCAAATATCCAGAGAAAACAAAACGTCGCCTCCTTTAATGTTGATCCTGTGATACTTTAAATAGAATATTTTTAGATTTTGTTGTGAAAAATTTGTGAAAGGTGAGTTTTAGTAGATTATTTATTCTCTATTGTTGTTGTTTGCTTTTTAATTATATCCAACTACATTAATACCAACAGTACATGTTATGGTTTATTAGGGCCATTGTTAATGATTGTAAAGTGAGGATAAATTGTTATTCTGTCAAACGACATTATTTATTGATGTATTATATTGGTTTACCATTATGCAGGCATGCAGCATGAATGATAATGACTCGATGGAGGGTACGAGGAACATGACGTAGATGAAGATGATTTTGAAGAAAATAGTGAACATGAACTTGATGCAATGACATAGACTCTTGATCCCAATCAAGATGAAGAGATGGCTCTTGGTATAGAAGTAGTAAAAAAGCACTACAGGATCTTGCAACATATAAGAGAACCTACTAATCAAGATGAAGATATGGCTCTTATTACGTTTGTTCTGTGATACATGTTTGGCTTATTCAATATTTCAGTTTAATGAGTCTGCAAACTAAGTTCAAAGTTAGGTATGTATTTTAATGATACAACAAATGAAATAACTACGTAAAAATTGAAAACATTGAATCATGAAAGCAACGCCAAACATTGAAAATGAATTGGTTGTATACTTACAACTGCTAGTTATTTTTACTACCGCTATAGTTAATTTTACTACCGCTAGTAAAACTGAAGTGGTTGTAGACTTACAACTGCTAGTCATTTTTACTACCGCTATAGTTATTTTTACTACCGCTAGTAAAACTGAATTGGTTGTATACTGACAACTGCCAGTAATTTGGTTACTACTGCTAGTTATTTTAACCACTGCTTGTGATAGAAGACATCAACGAAATGATGCCACAGTCGTTAATATTGTTGTGTATGGTCGTGTTTGTGCTGCCTGTGTGTAGGTGCTGCTGATACCATTCTGGTGCCCTTGTGTAGGTGTTGGTCTTACTATTCTGGGCCTGAATAGAGACATATTGGTTTAGTGCTGCTAGTATTAAACTTACAACTGCTAGTTATATTGTACTAGTGTTGAATGGTAAATCTGTTAAGTTCAAGTGTGCATAGTCACTAGTTGGTAGTTATTAGTTGATTGTAGAATACGAATTGTAACAACTAGAAGGACTCCTTGGTTTATAAAATTAGTCAATAAGGAAAAGAAGTTGCCCTACGTAGAACAGTTAGTTGCCACATTGTTTATTGGAAACAACTGCTAGTTCCCAGATTAAACAAAGATGTATAATGGGATTAAAGAACATAGGAAATAGTAAATACGTTGACATACAACGTTTCATACAGACAACCTACTACATATTACGATTACTACATAATTATGAGTTTAATGGTTACATAATATATAACCACTTGATTTATAAAATTCAGCAAGTACGCAGAAAAAGCTAACCACTCCATGCTTCCTTCACATACAGACATCGTACTAAAACCACAAAGCTTCATTACCATTAAGCATGATCCCTAACTTCTGCCGAACAAACCTGTTGAACATGAATATAATGGTGTAAGTTAAAAATAAAACATTAATTAAAGAATGGCAAGTTAAAAATAAAACATACTATAAACAGCATGGTCTGCCTGATTTAACAAAAGAAGAGATTCTTTGTATGGGGCGATGTAGAAAGATCCCGCATCTCCTAACATTCCCATGCAGAAAAATAATACAAGTTCTTTGTTGTACACAAATACCAACAGACCCAAATGATTGGCGTTGTACGCTTCCACTATTGGAGCTTGATCCTTTGTAAACCCAAGCAAACGAACCAAATATAGGGTAGGGATGGCGAATAGGCTTCTAAATGATGTTATGGAAGAACCATTGACGTCCAACAACCATCCGCAAAACAATGGAATATCTTCACCAATGATCATCCCAGAAATGACTAGAGAGGTTCTAAGATCGAAAACATTGAATGGAACTGGGAGTTCATTTTTTAAAATATGTGGTAGGTCTATAACTTTAAATTGGTTGGTTACCAAATCAAAAGAAATCAACATATAAATCTTATAAATAACACCGTCCTCATTAGTTAACTTTTCACTCCCAGTCCAATAGATAAAACGACCCACAAGTGCCTGAGTTTTACGTTTCAATTTGATTGTTTCACGAGGGGGGTGGAAATTTTCAAGGCGTGTCCACTGTAAAGAGTTCAAAGAAAAGATAGACACATACCAGAAACCACTTTCAAAAACAGGATAGGAGACCTTCACGATCGTCGGGTCAAGAGTGTCCGGACGGACGGTAAAACCAAAACAAATCTTTTGACGTTCGATTTGATGCGTGTAAACCGGGACAAATACTGCAAGTGATTTTTTGATTGCCGGGTTCCAAATAACAGTCATTAGATTAACCATAGACAAAACACCAAAGACCATTAGAATTACCAACTGTAATCATAGATGAAAGCATTAAATCTGTATTAAGTGGCGTAGCGATTAGCTGGTCATCTAAAGCTAACACAAAACCTTGGTCACCCATATCGAATGTTAGCGTAAATAAACACTGATCATTACGACGAACACCGTAATTAAAGATGAAGCTTCCACAATCTATACTAGCCTTCCATAACTTGCAAACACTACGTTGCTGGAGTATAGACTTAGGAGGTAGCCTACGGATGATATCTAGTTGAACATCCAGTGGGATATTGTCAGACATATTTTCTAAACAAAAGCAGAAAGATTGAGATAAAGATATGAAGTCAATAGACCAAAAGAAGAAGAAAGATTTTGTTAAACAAATTGTATTGAAGAAAGAAGAAAGTGGTTGGGAACACAAGACATTAAAGGACATGTACTCTGTGTTTTGTGGGCGTTTGTTTTTTTGTTTTTTTTTAAAATATGAAATGACAAAAATATCCTCGTGTATAAATACAAGTTGCCCAAAAAACATAAAGATGCCCAAAAAACAATACAAGTTTCCCAAAAAACAATACGTTACAATACATGACATATACCTTCAAAATACGTACTTGTGTCATAAGTTTTCGGACACATGGCAGCCCCTGGTTGGGTCCAAGAAAAGCGGTGGGCAACCTGTCTATTTTCGAATTTTAAAAGGGAGTGGTCCATAAAGTGATATGCATCAGGGCGCGTGGTCTATTTGACCAATTTTCCCTTATTATTATAAGTTGAGTGCATTGTGGAAGAAGTTTAATGCTCTTGTTCAATTATATAAGTGTACTTGTCATGCTACTGATGATTAAAAAAAAACATAATTAACTTATGAAATTAATACAATTTTTAACGGGATTATATGATGTTTATATGCAAAAAGAAGTAATATATTATCTAGAGATCTATTGTTTAATGTCAGAAGTGCTTATGCTATTATTGTAAGATAACAATATAGTTGTAAGATAGTTTTTATTGATTGACTTGCATTACATATAAGATAGCCTATGTTTTTATATTAAATACATAGCTTTGATAATAAGCAACCTTAACTAAACCCTAATGGACTACAAACCCACAAGTCGGGCTTGGGCTGAATATCTCCTCTAACACTCCCCCGCAGTCCGAGCGGCGAAATCGCGAAAGCTCGGACTAGAATAGAAAACAGAAAACAGGAAGATGTGACAATTCTTCGCCATTGATGAGCTTTAGGACATCAAGAAAAAAATTGCAGACTGTCTTGAAACGCAGTAGTACTAGTAGAAGAACCTATAGCTTAACCAATGATGTGCATTAGGACATAAAAAAGAGTTGCACATCGATTCTTGAAAAGTAACACCAATTGTCAAGCTTTAGTCGACTTCATCGAGATTTTGTTTATTTAATTAATGATGATGTTGACCAACTTTTTACTTTAGAAAAAGGAACGGTTGTTTAGTTAATTAATGATGATGCTTGTCAGTTGCCATGATCGACCAATAATATGCCTTATTTTTTATTTTTGTTTTTATAAAAATTCTAATAATTCTTTACCGGTCTTACCATTACCAAACACACTCAATATTTGCATCTTTTAAAACAGAATTATTAGCCACACAAATTCATTCAAACAATCAAAACCAATCTTCAATTCATTCAATTCTGTCTCTCTCTCTCAAGATGCAAATCTTCGTTAAGACCCGGTTTAGTGCCGGTTAGATCCGACCACACAAGAAAACCACACAGCGGTTAGGTAAAAGAAGAAAAAGAAAATATAAATTGGTGGAGATGAAAAGCAAATCGTGGTTGACTTTTTATTTTGAGCAACCTTTAGTCCCGGTGGGGCTCGAACCCATCGTCGGAGAACTTGAGCAACCTTCTGGTGAGTTGTGGTCGTGATATTTTGGACCAGATTTATGGGTGGTTCTTGTGGGTGGTTTGGCGGCAGCAAGCACCGGTGGTGGGTGGTTTGAACACAACTTGAAGTGGTGCCGACAGTGGTGGTGGTTGGTGGTTTGATTATAAGTAGCTGATTTGGTGGGTGGTGAGGACCTTATTGAAGGAATCAAAAGTGCAAAATTAACATAAAAGTGTATTACAGAGAAGGGTGACCTCCGGCCGAAGCCGAAGGCCGGAGAAAGAGGTGATTTTTTTAGTAGGCTTAGGTGTTTATGTTTTTAGGGTTGGAGGATCGGTGAAACCCTCTGATACCATGTAAGATAACAATATAGTTGTAAGATAGTATTTATTGATTGAGTTGCCTTACATGGAAGATAGCCTATGTATTTTTGTTAAATACATAGCTTTGATAATAAGCAACCTTAACTAAACCCTAATGGACCACAAACCACAAGTCGGGCTTGGGCCGAATATCTCCTCTAATAATTATTTCTAGTGAGGAATCACATAGAAAGGTTGTTTTCGGCAGTACTAGTAGAAATCATAATTCTGCTTATAATGCTAGAAGTGTGAATCAATCTGTTAATCAAAATGTTGTGAGACTTGTTATTCAGTATGCTAATCAAACTGCTGCAAATTTTAATAAAGTGACTGATAATAGGAGAAAAATGTTAATGGACCTGCTGTTTTTTGTGAACACTATGGTTTTAATGGTCACACTATTGATAAGTGTTTCAAATTGATTGGTTACCCTCCTAATTTTGGAAAAAAGGAACAACAACTTTCAAAACAATAACAAAAGGGTTTCTAATATTCTGGTGCTTCTACAGATGAACAAATTTCTATTCTTCTTAATCTCATGAAAGAGAATTTTGGACAAGCAAAAAATGTGCATGCTGATATGGCAGGTATTGTGTTTACCAAAAGTAAAGTTTTTAATTAAAATTTCAGCAAGTTTTTTTGCTCTAACAGTAATCTAGAGTCTAAGCTTACTTCTAGTGGTAAGATTGTAGATTTCGGTGCAAATCAACATATAACCCTACACTAATAAGAAATTAGTGAGTGTTTTTGATATTTCACATCTCAAAATAAAGGTTGGTCATCCCATGAGACATAAGCCTTTATTACAAAGATAGGAAATCCTAGGTTAACTAAGAACTTGAATTTGTATGATGTGTTCGTTATAACAGTGTATTGTGTTACTCTTATTTTTGTTCGTAAACTAGTTAAAGACAATAAAAGACTTGTTGCTTTTGATGAAAATAAGTGTTATAACTTGGATATATGAAACTGGAAAAATTTATGGGGACTGGTAAACAGTGTGGTGGACTATACTATTTTGAATGTGATAAACAAGGTATCAAAAATAATATGGCTGATTCTAGTGCTATTGTTTGTTTATCTCAGCAAGATTGGCACTGCGGGCTTGGTCGTCCTGCAGAACCTGTTTTAAATGTTTTAAAAGATAAATTGCAGTTTGATTCTAAAACTGAAAATGTTGTTTGTGAAATTTGTTAAAGGGCTTAACAATTTAGAGAACCTTTTCCTTTAAGTGATCATGTTTCTTCTGCTTTAGGAGAAAATGTGCATTTAGACTTATGGGGTCCTTATAATGTTTTAAAAGATAAATTGCAGTTTGATTCTAAAACTGAAAATGTTGTTTGTGAAATTTGTTAAAGGGCTTAACAATCTAGAGAACCTTTTCCTTTAAGTGATCATGTTTCTTCTGCTTTAGGAGAAAATGTGCATTTAGACTTATGGGGTCCTTATAAGGTCACTAGGAAAGAAGGTTATAATTGTTTTGTCTATTGTAGATGATTATACGAGAGTTGTTTGGGTATATCTTATTAAAACCAAAGATGAAGTACCTTATTGTATTACTGTTTTTTATAATATAAATGATAATCAGTTTAATAAAAGGATTAAACTTTGAGAAGTGATAACGGTACCGAGTTTGTTAATCAAACTGTCAATAATTTCTCTACTGAAAAAGGTATTACTCATAAGACTTCGCGTGCTTATAGTTGACAACAAAATGGTATTGCTGATAGGAAACATATGCATCTTTTAAATGTTGCTAGATCCTTTCTATTTCAGGGGGCAATCCATTAAGGTTGTGAACTGAATGTATTCTAAGTGCTACCTATCTTATTAACAAATTACATTCTTTTGTGCTAAATGGAAAGTCGCCTAATGAAATGATATATAAAAAATACCTCCCACTCTCTCTCATTTAAGAGCTTTTTGTTGCACGTATTTTGCTATTAATGTTAATAGTTCTGATAAACTTGGCAGCAGGTCTGAGAAATGTGTTATAATAGGATATTCTAATTAAAAAAATGGCTATAGGTTGTACAATCGTGATAAACATCAGTTCATTTTTAGTATGGATGTTAAGTTCTTGAAACCGTCTTTCCTTTTAAACCTTTTACTGCTGTTGGTCAAATAGATACTACTTCTTCTGAAAATGATGTTGCTTTTCAAGATCTAAATCATCAAAACTATTTGATAATGAATATCCTGAGATATCAAATGATGAAGAGAGAGTAGATTCTGGTATAAATAGTGAAAGTATTTCACAAAGTGAAGGCATCTACTCTCCTCACTCTGGTGGAATTGTTGGAACTACTAATGAATTCTCAAATGGAGGTAATGATGATTCATCTCATAATAGCAGTGGAAACACTCTTGCTAATGAATTATCAAATCAAGAAGAATCTGAGGGTAATTTGGATCAAAATCCAAACTCTGAAACTCATGATATTACAAATTTGAGAAAATATTTTAGATAATCTGTTTTTCCAAGAAATTTTAATGAATTTGTTGTTGACTCTAAAGTTAAATATGGTCTTGAAAGATATGTCAATTATTCAAAGTTAAGTTATGAAAATCTTTGTTTTGTAACTCAACTTAATAAAAGTATTGAACCTAAGTATTTTATTTAAGCTTCAAAATATACACATTGGACTGATGCTATGAATAATGAAATTGAAGCTTTACTTAGGAATGATACTAGGGAGTTAACTGATTTACCTAAGGATAGAAAGGCTATAGGCAATAAATGGGTTTACAGAATAAATTATAAATCTAATGGAGAACTAGAAAGATATAAGGTAAGACTTGTTGCAAAAGGATATAACCAAAGAGAGGTTTTTAGATTATGAGAAACTTTTTCTCTTGTTGTTAAAATGGTCATTGTTAGATGTTTGTTGAATCTTGTTGTGCAGAAAAACTGGTATGTGTTTCAGTTAGATATTAATAATACTTTCTTGTATGGTGATTTGGATGAAACTGTTTATATGCAATTACATGATGGTTATTTGCCTGCTAATAAATGAAGATTTATAGACTTAAAAAGTCTTTGTATTGATTAAAATAGGCCCCTAGCCAATGGAATGCTAAACTTACTTCTGCCTTAATTGAAAATGGTTTAAGCCAAAGTAAAAGTGATTATTCTTTGTACACTAAATCTAATAATGGTATGTTTATAACATTACTTGTCTATGCGGATGATATTATCATAACTGGTAATAGTCTTGCTGAAATTGAAAAATTCAAGTATCGATTAAGGACTTGGGTAAAATGAAATACTTTCTTGGAATTTGAGGTTATTGACACTACTAATAAATTTGTCTTAACTAAAGAAATATTTTTTTAAAGTTTGGAATATTAGCCTGCAAACCAGGTGCTACTCCTTTGCAGTCTAAACTGGTTATTTCTAATGAGTCAACTGATGATGATCCATTACTTGAAAACATTACTGATTATCAAAAGCTAATGGGAATATTGATTTATCTAACTGATACTAGACGAGATATATTTTATGTTATTCATTGTTTAATTCAGTTTATGCATTCTCCTCTTAAGTCTCCTTTGAAGGTTGCTTTTCAAATTCTGACATACCTTAAAGGATCTCTAGTTACGGGCATTCATATTACACAAACTTCATGTACGACCATGCTTATTCTGATGCTGACTGTGCAAAGTATGTAGTTACGAGAAAGTCAGTAACTGGTTGTTGTATTTTCTTATGTGGATATTTGGTATCTTGGAAAAGTAAGAAACAAAACACGCTTACCAAATCTTCCGCTGGTGCTGAGTACAAAGCTCTAGCACAAGTAACTAGCGAAGTTATTGGGATTTTAAAGGTATTGAAAGATTCACAAAGTGAATATTTTTTACCTGTTAAACTTCAATGTGACAACAATTCTGCAATTAAAAATAGCAACCAATCCAGTCTTTCATGATAGGACTTGTTAGCCTTAATAGTTTTTATTAGAAGTGATGGTCATTCACATTTAGGAACTTTGTAAGGTGTGTTAGATATCGTGATAGAATAGTCAACGGGCTCGTGGATTGGGCTAAGCTAAATGGGTATTAGTTTAGTTAAGCTTGCCTTGAAGAAGTTCTTGTAACCCAATCCATGTCCAAGCCCATATACGGCCCATGGCCAAGCCTTAGGGCATCCTTTATCTTGTACTATAAATACCCCTCAAGTATGTCATTTGAGGGGTGTGCTTGAAAGTGTGTGTGTGTGTGTTTTCCTTTGAAGCAATATAACATCTTATTGTTTCATCTTTCTTCTTTCCTTTATCTCTCTAAATACATACACGCCTAATATATCAAGTCACCATCTTTATTTCTTTCTTTGCTTTCTTAATCTTTACGCATATATTGTATGTGTAACGTGTTCTTCTTCTAAGCTTGGTATTCGTGTGGTAAAGTTGAGTAAAAAAGAGGTCCTAACAATTGGTATCAATCGCCTAACAATGGTTTAGGAGTGTTTGTGTTTGTTTTGAAGGTTGGAACTTTACGCGTAGCTTCGTTATAAAAGTTGTAACGCTTAAAGCTTTAATTTTTGCACTTAAAAATTCAAGATTCTTGTGGTTTAAGGTTTATTTGGTGCTAAAGTTTCTGTTTTTTGCAAAAAGTTCGAAGCTTTACTCGTTTTGGTTCAGTTTTAAACTCGTTTTTGGTTCGTCGGTCATTTCTACTCGTAACTTTTCTAGGCACTTTGGGTGAAAAAGGTCAACATTTTTGGGTTATTCGAGTGTTTTTAAGGATATCTGTGCAAGCGAAATTGTTTGAATCGTTGGAAATTTTTTACGAGTAAGTCAAAACCCTAGTTCTACGCGTAAGAAAGTCAACTACGCATAAGGTTCTACTCATAACTTTTTGGTGCAGATTCTTCGAGCTTAAACGGTGACTCAGTGCTTCCCTCACTTGGATAAGTTTGTGGAACACTTCGACTTTTGGATATCCCTTACGCTGTGACAGTGTAAAGGATTTTTGGTTCTTAACCATAGTTTACGCATAAGCTAAAAGCTTACGAGTAACTCTACGCATAACTTCACAATTACGCGTAAGGTTTACAAGTAACTTTTTGTCTACGCATAAGCTTTAGGTTACGCGTAAGTTACTGTTTACGCCTAAGGAATCCTACGCCTAAGCTTCCTACGCATACAATCCTACGCCTAAGCATCGTCTACTCGTAACTTATGTTGTCTACGCCTAAGCTTCCTACGCATAAGATCCTACGCCTAAGCATCGTCTACTCGTAACTTCGTGTTTCTACGCCTAAGCTCTTCATTTTCATTAAAAAAAAAAATTAAATTTTTGAGGAGACTAAACGTTCAATTTTTACGCGAGATTCAAATTTTGGTTTAACTGTGAAAATTTTGGTCAAAAATTCAAATTTTTGGGCCTAAATTCAAATTTTTCGGGTCAAATTTGGCGTCAAAATTGTCATAACTCAAATTTTTCATACGACCTTAGAATTGATTTTTATAGTGAATTTCAAATTTTGGGCGAAAATTTTTTAAGAACCAAGGTTAAGTACGACTTTCAGAAACACCTCAACCGAGCTTAATCTTCATCAACCACAACTCCTTTATCGTTGAATCGATCCTACATCAACTTTATCAGATCATACCTTCATCAATGGCAACTCAACAAGACATTCATGCAGCCGGTGCTGAAAACCGTCCTCCTATGTTGGCAAAAGGTGGTTATCTTCAATGGACAAGTCGAATGCTTCGTTACATCAAGACAAAACCTAATGGAAAATTGATGATCAAATCCATTCAGGATGGACCCTTCAAGCCTCGACAAGTCCAAGTCCCTGGAAATGCTGATGCAACACCTCCCATCCCACCATCCTCTCATCTTCAAACTGAATCAGAATACACTGAAGAGGATCAGAAACAAGTCGATGCAGATGACATGGCAATTCATATTGTCCAACTGGGTTTACCAATAGACATTTTTGCTGCTGTAGACAGTTGTGAAACTGCTTTCGATATGTGGGAACGTGTTAGACGGCTATGTTATGGAACAGAAATTGGTAAACAAGACATGGAGAACAAGCTGCTAACTGAATGGGAGAAGTTTACATCTACACCAAGAGAATCCATTGAATCCTACTATGGAAGGTTTTGCACTTTGATGAATGAGCTTATCAGAAACAAGTTGGCACCCAGAACAATCGTTCAAAACATCAAGTTCCTGAATAATCTTCCAGAAGAATGGGGACGATATGTCACTATTGTCAACCAAACAAAAGACTTACATCAGGTGAACTTTGATCAACTCAACGATTTTCTGAAACAAAACCAAGCTGAAGTGAATGAAGTCAGGAAAGAAAGATTGGCAAAGAATCATGATCCATTGGCACTTATTGCTAAGACTCAAACTACAGTGAATACACAACAACAAGCTTCATCATCTTCCAACAACAACTTGCAACAACAACAACAATTCTATCCACCAGAACAACAAGTCATTCAACAACAGTATCCACAATACCAGGAACAAGGAATCACTGATCCTGAAACTGAACAAAAAAATGCTTTGCTACAGGTATTTTCTTTATTGGATAAAGCATTTAGAAGTCGCATGGGTAATCAGGCGGTTCCGTATCAGGGTAATCAGTCGGGTCAGCATGTTGGAAATCAGATGGGACAGAATGTTGGGAATAGAGCAGTGGGTAATCAGAATGGCAATGTTGCAGCTCCAGTCGTTGGGAATTATGGAAATGTGAATCAGGGTAATCAGATTAAGTGTTATAACTATCAAGGATTGGGTCACATGGCAAGGAATTGTCCAACTAAGCCGAAAAAGAAGGATCTTGGGTACCTTCAGAAAGCAATGCTGTTAGCACAAAAGGCAGAATCTGGAATGCAGTTGAGTGCTGAGGAACATGACTTTTTCGCTATTATGGATGATTTGGAAGACCGAGAGGACATCAATGCAAACTGCGTCTTCATGGCAAATCTTCAGGAGACTAAGTACGACACTGACTCTGACGCACCTCCTGTCTATGACGCAAATGCAGTATCTAAGGTACCAATCATTGATCCATGCTATAACAATGTCATATGTGATGTGTTTACTCATGATGAACAACATTCTGTGACATCAGCACCTACTTATGATACATACCTGGACAATCCGAGTTGTAGCAATACTAACTCTGAAACTCCAGATGTGGATCTTAGTGGAGGCTGTGTGGCACAAAATACTGAGACTGATGAGGAAACACGTGCCTATTTTGAATCATTAATCAATAACTGTGGCATTGAAATTGAAAAAGTGAGTAAGGTCAATCGCGAAGTTAAGGCCGCGAATAAGAAATTGACCGCTGAGCTTGAGAGCTACAAGGAGCATGCCAAAGCCTATGAATTTCATACAAACAAAATGTCCGAATTAGAAATTGGTTATCGAGATTCTGTTTTAAGAGAAAAAAAATTGCAACTCAAGTATGACACACTTGATGTGAATCTGAATTTGAAAATTAAATCTTTAAACAAGGAAATTTCTGATCTAAACAACCAACTTTCTAAACAAAAAGCACTGTTTTTTTATCTTGAAAAAGAGAAGAAAAAGTTGATTGCTGATTTTTCAAAACGAGAAGATTCTCTTCTTGATGAAATTCTGGATAAAAATGAAACAATCAAAAAATTGGATAATTTGCTTCTTACAACGGGTCATTCCGCTAAAACAAACAAGATGCTTTCTAATCAAGCAAATCCGATTTTTCACACTGCACATAAAATGGCTCTTGGTAACAACCCTTCTTCGTTCCTCAAGAAAGCTCAGAAATCTCAGAATGTGTTGATCAACGGAAAACCTTTGCATGAACCCATAATTGTTCGTGATTCTCTTGAAACGTTGGAACTATCTGAGGAGAGTAGATCAAAAATGAAACAAAAGAATCTAGATCTTAAACCAATTGATTATAACAAATGGAACAAAATTAATGGAATTACTTTTGTTAATCAAAAAGAACAATCAACGTTTTCCACCACACCAAGTGTTTCAAACAAAGTGTCAACACCAGTTTCAAAACCAGTTGCAACTCCTGTAGTTGTCTCAAAATCCTTTTTGAAAATCGAACAAATGTCTTCAAACAATCCTTTTAACACAAGTGATGCCAGAAGCATTTTAGATGACGTTAAAACTAGAATTGGGTATCTTCAAGAGACTGTCAAGTCTAAAACCAATATTACAACTAACATCTGCTTTACTCGTCATGATGACGAAACAAAAGAGTTTTTTAAAACTCAAATTGAACCTCCGTTAACTGGCATCAGTGCGAGGGTAATTCATTTCGAACAAGCGTTTTTGAAAGAAACATCTGACTTTGTCAAGGACCATAAATCCCTGGTAAAGCAAGCTAATGAATGTTTTGAACACATCAAGGTTTTGGAACATTTGAATGATTCTCTCTTCGAAGATGTTATGACTACCGATATCATGTCCATTATTTTACAAACATATTCTGTTGAAGATCATGAAAGACTCCAGTATGAGACCCCCGCAATTGTTTCAAAATATGAAAAAGCTCTTGAAAAACTTGAAAAAGAAAACGTGTCATATTTTAAACAGCTTGATCGAAAAACCGAGGAATGCAAGTATGACAAACTGTCGTATGAGCGTGCCTACAAGGACATGCAAGAGCAAAATGATCTTTTGAGAGTTCAGCTGGAAAGTCTAAAAGGAAAGGCTGTGGATACTAAGTTTGCAAAACCATTGACTGAGGAGAAAACAAATGTTCTCAAACCGGTTTTCAAACCAAAAATGTCTATTTCTCAGTTTCCTCCAAACGTCAATGAGAAAAATGATTTTTCAAAAACAGTCACTCCACAGACTTTGCCTATTAAAAAGAGAATTATCAAAGGTTTTGAAAAACCTATTTTTGATAAAGAAAAAGTGATTACACCTGGCATTTCTAGGACTAGTACAAGGAATGTGACCAAAAATCCAGTTAAAGAATCTGTTGGTTCTAACAACATGGTCAACAATCACTATCTAGAAGAAGCTAGGAAAAAGGCACAGACTCGAAAAGATGGAATTCTAGGTGCAACATCTAGGGTGATGAATTCTACAAGATTTCAAGGCACTGCTAGTAGTAGTAAACCATTACCTAGGAACACTCTTCAAAAGACTAGGGATTGGCTTGCATCTAAGAGTAGTTACGCAAAAGAAAATGCTATGCCCTTAGAAAACAACACTAGGAATCCTAAGTCTTTTTCGAACAAGAATCAATTTCCAAAAGACTGTAGTGACAAAGTTAAAGCTGCTGTTTTAAACAAGAATATTGAATTTGTCTGTACTACATGTAAAAAATGTGTCTTTTCAGCTAATCATGAGGCATGTGTCTCACAATATCTCAAGAAAGATAATTCTCGTGCCAAGGCACAATCCACTAAGACGCCAAATAGAAACAAACCCGTTGACAAGATGAACAGGAAACCTAATAGGTGGATCTCTTCAGGACGTAGTTTTTCCAAAAATGAGTCTTCCGCTGCATCTGATAAGAAAACAACTCCTAGATCTTACCTTAGGTGGATACCCACGGGAAAAGTTTTCAACCAAGTTGGTCTTAGATGGATTCCAACAGGAAAGATTTTTGATACTTGCTCTAACACAGATAATAGTGAAACTCATCAGGATAAGGAAGTAGAAACCACTACAACCGTTGATAGTGATCACCCTCACCGTGAGGAATCTTGTACTTCTAACACTGTTATTTGTGAAAACTCTTCTTCTTTGGTTGCAGGTGATTCAAATATCTCAGAACCAAGCTCATCAGAGGGTTCTAATTCAGTAAACTCTTCATCATTATTTCTATCTTCTTTATTGATTTTCCATTTCTTTTATAAAACCAACAAAATCAAAATAAAAAAATAGAAAATTTTCAAAATACAAAAACAATATAAAATCAACAAAATCCCAAAATATTCTTCTCACGACATGTCTCTCGTATAATCGATATTTTGTACGTTTCTAGAAATGTCATTCAACAATGATACGGGTATGTACAGATGCTTGAGCGAGAGTTCTTTAATGTTTTTCAAAACATGTCGTTTCTCATAATTTCTTCAATAATGGCTTTCGTATACTTTAGTACGAAACCCGGACTTCAAAGAAAGGAAAGTGCTTAACCAAATCAAAGGTTTTAAATATTTTTCAAGCACTTTTCCTAAAAACAATGGCTTCTGGACACATCAGTTCAGGACCCGCGCTTCAAAGAAAGGAAAGTGCTAAACCAAACAAAGGTTTTAAATATTTTTCAAGCACTTTTCCTAAAAACAATGGCTTGTAAGTATTTCCGCTTGCAACCCGATCTTTAAAGAAAGGAAAGTGCTACGCAAAATCGATTTTCATAAATATCGAGCACTTATCCTAAAACAAATGAAGATAATTCTTCTTCAATATCTTCAAAAGATTTTTTAAAATCTTCATCTTGCGTACCATTGATTCGAAAATTTTCAAAAAGATTTTTCAAAGTCTCTCACATTTGGTACCAAGATAACTCCCTCTAAACCCTTAATTGATTCTACATTTTCTGTATAAAAAATATGCTTTCGTTAAGGGGGAGTATAAAACCAAAATTGTTCCAAAATTCATGCTAAATCAGTTTCTCTCCAAATGCTTTTTGAAAAACATATCTTTTAATCATTTTGTTTCAAAAACATCATGGATATGCTATTTTTGAGGGGGAGAAACGTGATTAAAATGTGATCAAAAAAGTTTAATGTTCGTTGTTTGAATCTCAAAAGAGCTCGACTCAGTTGAAACCAATGAATTGACGAGGAATAATGTACCATCTCGAGAAACTTTCTATGGACTTGACCAGGACGGGTAATAATTTCAAGCTAGTTCTCTAGTGATGTAAACGTGTCTCGAATCGGTCTAGTTCATTTAAAGTCGATCAATTCAAAAAGTGCGAACTCTACCCTCTCTGTGCAGATTTCAGTTAAAACATACAAGCACATGTGAAGGGGGAGTATTTCTGAAAAGATAAAACTCTCGGAGTGTCTCAAACATGTTTTTCTATCATAAACACTCTGAGAGATTTTCAATAAAAATGGTTTTATGGCAACAATAGGACAGTCATGGAGTTATAAGGTGACTAAGGATAGGAAATCCGTCCTATGATCCGCCAGAGCCGGAGGGATCTATCCAAGGACATCACAAATAGTTAGTATTAGAAGTCCTTAGGAATGATTGAAAAAAGGAGTAATGTGAGAAAGGAGAAAGAAGGGGTTGAAGAATTAAAAAGAAATGTAAAAGAAAGGGTGAAAAGAAATAGCCCTCCATAATCAACCTTAGGGCAGAAACCGGGTTCAATACATATGCTACTGGTTGTCACTAGATGACACTGGTATTGAAGACCAAGACGTCATGGACCCAGTGACGCATTGCACTAAACCTTCTAACCACTCAATTCCTCTTAAAAGGATTTGTTTCATTCTCACTGGGAACCCTACATAATCTATCGACTTTCTCTTAGAGATAGTTGGTATTGAAGAAGGAGACCCTCTCCCTAGTCTCCGCTCAGGAAAACTAAAATGCACTATCGAGTCTAGAGCCACGAGATTCATCAAAAGATCTCATAGGAACACTTGACATGACATCGCTTGTTGTTCATCAATAAGGACACAAGTGATATATTATAGAGTCCTACGCAGATCTTAGCAATCTGCCAGAACATTTATGAGAAGTTTCACTTCTGTGATCTTCAGTGATTGAATGGAAACTCCTGCCAGGGTCAACATCAAGCAGCCCTGACAGCAGGTCACTTCGGTAACTCCCCGTGGATTACGCTTAGTGTGTCTCAAACGGTCTACAGTCGTGGAGTGATGCTTCGGTGTACTTCAGCGACTCATCTGAACTGTAGATGTACTTCGGTATATCGTGTTATCTCACTTGTGGGACTCCAGTTCAGGAACGGCCCTTGTGAGAATTAGAGACGTGTTTTCACACTATGCTGTTAACACCCTCGAAATTCAAACCTGTAAGTGCCGGAATCCGCTTATTACTAACCTGTTTTTATGTTTTCTTCTTATGGAAGCTCTGGAGCGGATTGATCGTGCAGATTCTCCACATGCTCATACCAAAAACACATGAAAGTTCTCATCATAATCAAAGGCTACACAAATTTAAAGATGATTCTTCGTCAATGTCAAAGAATCTACAAAGTTTAAAGACTCGAGAACTACATCATTGGTAACCAAAAGACAAATAGAAGTGTGAGCATGGTGGAGAAAGATGTGGAGACACCTAACCAACGAAGTTTACAACGGCAGACAACCACATTATCTGATCACAAAGCATGAAGGAACAAAGAATCAAGACTATTCTATATCTACACGCAAAGTTCAAGCTCAAGGAAAGTAAAGATCTTATCAAGTGGAGCATCTTTTGAATGACCACCCCTTAGGGGGAGATTGTTAGCCTTAATAGTTTTTATTAGAAGTGATGGTCATTCACATTTAGGAACTTTGTAACGTGTGTTAGATATCGTGATAGAATAGTCAACGGGCTCGTGGATTGGGCTAAGCTAAATGGGTATTAGTTTAGTTAAGCTTGCCTTGAAGAAGTTCTTGTAACCCAATCCATGTCCAAGCCCATATACGGCCCATGGCCAAGCCTTAGGGCATCCTTTATCTTGTACTATAAATACCCCTCAAGTATGTCATTTGAGGGGTGTGCTTGAGTGTGTGTGTGTGTGTGTGTTTTCCTTTGAAGCAATATAACATCTTATTGTTTTCATCTTCTTTCCTTTATCTCTCTAAATACATACACGCCTAATATATCAAGTCACCATCTTTATTTCTTTCTTTGCTTTCTTAATCTTTACACATATATTGTATGTGTAACGTGTTCTTCTTCTAAGCTTGGTATTCGTGTGGTAAAGTTGAGTAAAAACGAGGTCCTAACAGGACTAAACATCTTGAAATAGAGTTACATTTTGTAAGAGAAAAATATTGGTTGGTGTTGTTAAAACAGAAAAGATAGAATCTCCAAATCAAATTGCAAATACATTAACTAAGGGACTAGATACAATTCAACATAAACTTTTGTGTTCTAATTTATTTGATATTTATCATAATCAGATTAAGAGGGGCTCATAAACTTATAATCTTGTTATGGTTAACTACAAGGATTAACTTTGCCATTTTTCATAGGGTTTTAGTCGTACAATAGCAACGTACTTTCACCTTTGTATCGTTTTGGTATGTGTACTTTTGCCAACAAAGTAAGTTTGCTTCATCGCGCTCTTGGTGTCCCCCACCGTGGTGAACGCATGAAGGGCCCCAAATCAAACATTTTCTGCAACAAAAAATAACTAAACACGATAATAAAACAATATAAAAGGAAAATAAATAACTGACTTGGATGCGTCCAATCATATGTGCCTTCTTTTCTGGCTCGATCTTGTGCCAGGACTCATAGCACATCGGGAACTCCCTAATGAGCTCGCCCACGAAGTTAACGAATCACGCAGCATGGTCGTCGACTGGGTAGAGGGTCCCCTTATCATTGATGTCAAGCTCGATCGTCTGGGGGCCGTAATCCGCTGCGACTTTCTTCAGGGCGATGTTCTTGTTGACAGAACGCACGAAAACGTATAAAAACGTATTAAAAATTTTAACAAAAATTGTTAAGGACTAAATTCGTAATACTCCACAAACCACAGGGACCATTCATGTAATTAACTCAAACCACGTAGGATGCTTTATATTCATTATCTGGTAAAACAAACTTGCACGTTTTCATCTTTTTTTACGATTTCCTTCGATTTTTAACGTTTTCGTCCATTTTTTACGTTTTCGTTTGTTTTTTTACATTTTCGTCCTTTTTTTACGTTTTCCTCCGTTTTTTTACCTTTTCATCTGACTTTTTACATTTACGTCTGATTTTTTACGTTTTCGTCCGTTTTTTTACGATTTTGTCCCTTCTTTTACGTTTTCATCTTTTTTTAACGATTTCCTCTGGTTTTTTTACATTTTCGTCCGTTTTTTACGTTTTCGTCAGTTTTTTTAAGTTTTCCTCTGATTTTTTACATTTTCGTCTGTTTCTTTACGTTTTCGTCTGTTTTTTAACGTATGTCTTCGCTTTTTTACGTTTTCGTCCATTTTTTTACGTTTTCGTCCTTTTTTACGTTTTCGTCAGAATTTTTACAGACGAAAACGTAAAAAAATGGACGAAACGTAAAAAGTCAGACGAAAACGTAAAAAAGCGGAGGTAAACATAAAAAGGGACGGAAAAGTAAAAATACGGACGAAAACGTATAAAAACTAAGGAAAACGTAAAAAAACAGACGAAAATGTAAAAAATCAGATGAAAACGTAAAAAACGGACGAAAACGTAAAAAATCATAGCAAACTGTAAAAAAACAGACGAAAACGTAAAAAAACGGACGAAAACGTAAAAAATCGGAGGAAACCGTAAAAAAACGGACGAAAACGTATAAAAACTGATGAAAACGTAAAAAAAAGGGTAAGAAAACGGGCGAAAACTATAAAAACGTAAGAAAATTGACATAAATGTATAAAAACGTATAATAACGGACAAAAACGTATAAAAACGTAAGAAAATGGACGAAAACATATAAAAACGGACGAAACCGTATAAAAACAGACGAAAACGTATAAAAACGGACGAAAATGTATATAAACTTATAAAAAAATTTAACAAAAATTGTTAAGGACTAAATTCGTAATACTCCACAAATCACAGGGACCATTCATGTAATTAACTCAAACCACGTAGGATGCTTTATATTCATTATCCGGTAAAACAAACTTGCACGTACCAAAGTAGCACAAAACCTGAAAGTACGTTACATTAAGTAGAAAAAATAAGTACACGTACTAAACGGTACAAAGTTGAAAGTACGTTAATATTGTACGACTAAAACCCTTTTTCATATTGTAGTTTATGTTACTTTTGAAAGTTGGCTAACTTTGCAAGAATGTTAAAGATTTGCACAAAAAAGAAAAAGGAAAAAAAACGAGAGGACCTTGGCTTGCAATTAATCAAGAGTTGGTTATAAGAAAAATGTAAAGCACAAATGTAGATAGTAGCCACACTTTTGCAATCTTAAATGTTTCTCATCTCTTTCGATATTCATAATCTCTCACACAGAGTTCATATATCTTTCTTTTACATTTTGTTTTCAGATCATCTTGATCTTGCAATTTCTCCGTTGTTTGTAATAGAATTAATATGTTTGATTTGGTTAAACTGATTAAGATCAGTTTCTTGTTTTGTTAAATTAAGATTTAATAAAAGAGTTTTGTGTGTGTAATTAAAGTGTGTTTTTCTACAAAAAGGCACCGAGCAAATAAATCACTTTTGCCCATCATTACCATTCTGAAAGATTCATGAAACAATAGTGCTCGAGTTCCCTCACATTCTTTCCAAGAATATAAAGATCTATGATACAACTTATTTACATGTGCATTCAGCATTCTCAAGGGACGACAACATATGTTTATGGGACATAAAAAACCAAATGTCCCAAAAATGAAACAAAATATACACCTTGATGTTGCTCGTATGTACCGTTAGCTAAATAATAAATTAATAATTAACACAACAACACAAGCATTGAAAAAGGTAACCGAGTACAATATAACAAACAATAGTATTGTCAAAAAATCAGTTCAAGAAATTGGATCTCATATCCCCCTATGGATCCATTTTCTTCAAACTATCATCATCTTGCCCTTCAATCTCGTCGAAACGAATATCATCATCTCCCAAATTTTCACCACCCGAAGTTCCTACATTCCATAAATCCGACAGCTCGACGTCCCCTGCACCTAACTCTGGCAACTCGTAGTTTCCGAGTTCACTCCAAATATCCTCTTGTTTCACACTAATGCCATCAATCCCACCACCAAACGGTTCCAATAAATATTCAGGTTCCATTTCCAACACATTTTTACCTTTAAAGAAAGGATCTTCGGCTCCTGCACTAATTGAAACAGGATTTGGTTCGTGGGGTTGATTTTCAACAAACTTTTGAGAGGCTCTTGAAGACGGAAGATGAAGCACTTGCTCTTTCTTTTCTCGTATAGAAGACACAAACGTTGGGTTTTGTAACACTTTAGCCATAAATGAGACCATTTGCTTCTGTTTATTCTCAGCTGCTTTAAGTTTTTCATTTACTGATTCCATATGCATATGAGTCTGACGATGTTGCTGTTGTAACTCGATTACTTCTTGCATCATTTCCATCTTTTCTTTGCGTAATTGTTCTATCTCAGCTTCAACTGGAAGGTTGGTCACTTCTTCACTTGTCTGAGCCTGATTTCCCCTTCGCCTTTGAATGCTCTTCAGAAGATGCCTGTGTCCTCTTAAGAAACTTCTGTTTGCAAACTCCCATTTGTCTGTATCGATCTTGCGAAACCCCTAAGTTGAATCACAATAACCAATAAAAAAAAGGATTTGCAAGTAATGAATAACAGAAATACATTAGATGAAACCGGAGCAGATAGCATCTGATGACCCCACTTAGAAACCAATAGAGTGAATGATGTGACTACCAAAACTTATAAATGATTATGGTTCAGTATCCATCTACCGGTTTATGCAACAGATAAAAACACCAGATTTGAACCATGTTTTAAGCTATTCATGTAACCAGCTTATATCTTGTTACCAATGTATGCAAGTAACACGTTGTGTGGCACATATTTTACCAATTTACATACTCCGTACTATATAAGGTCAGTTATATACATTGGTAACATTGTGCTGAGTAAAAGTTTGTTACAACAAAATTTCAGAAAAGAGGTTCATTACATACAGAGACAATTTGCTACAATTTTCCATGTATCTATGTCTATCAATAAAAAATTACATAGAAATAAATACAAACTGCGACAAAGACTGATTACAAAGATCATAAGAAAAGGCCGATTACAAAGAGAAAAACAAACATACAAATGATAAAACAGAAGAGAAAACATACAGTGACCCTAATATTTACCCACATATGTATTAAGTTGTCGAACAAAGCTCGAAAAATTGTTGTGTTTGAAGTTTCTGGGCAAGACTATTCTACCGAACTCAATCGGATCCCAGACCACGAAGCTTTGGCCACTGCTTCCCCATGAGATGATTGGGTCAAGTATCGGGTCATTCACCAAATCGAAAGTTTTTGACAAAAATGGTGGAATTTGTGTTCCTTGTAAACACTCCAATGGTTGGGGAGTCATTTCCCCTTCCCCGATTGGCACCACATCTGCGTCTCCTGTCACAAGTTTCCCATCATCAAATTACAATAAGCACACGACTTTTAAAACTATTTATCTAGTAGTAGCTTGAAATATGTTTAAACAACTTTCATTCTCACATAATCAATTTGGATAAAAGTACAAAACTGTCGAGCTTTAATAAAACTGCCTATATGCTTTATTATATAACCAACTGCAATATGCTTAGAGCACAAGGTATGGTAGACATTTAACGTGCCATTTGTCGATTTTCTTCGCGCCATTAGTGAGCCACCATACCGGCCAACATGCAAAAGTTGAGCCAAATGAATTTGAGTTAGTGAAATGGTTCATGCCAATGGTTTTTTTTTTTTTCTTTTTTTTTTTTTTTTGTGCGAGTGAGTATTTTTAGTGGGGTATTTTGTGAGACCCAATAACATGTTAGTGGTGTGTTATGAGGGAGGGGTGTTTTAATTATTGGTGTGACGGAGATGAGGTGGTGCTGATGTGACATACCGGTAACGTGTTATCGGATAACACGATACCTAGTGCTCTTACAGGGTGTTTGGGGCTTATATTAGAATTGCTTATCTGCTGATAAAAAAGGAATCTACTTACTTAGAGCAGAGGGTATGCATTGAATGTAACACGCCAAATGCTCATTTGTAAACCAATAACACGCCAATGATGGTACCTAGGAACATGCCATTCACAAGCCATTCATGTTTGAGTTATTTCAATGGCTCATGTTATTGGTTAAATGTTGTGTTTTTATTTTTATTTTTTAGTGTATTGTGAGTGAGAGGTATTTATAGTGGGGTATTTTGTGAGACCCAGTAACATGTTAGTCATGTGTTATGAGAGAGGGTGTTTTAGTTATTGGTGTGTTATTGAGAGGTATATAATATGACGCGGGGTGACATATCAATAACGTGTTAACGGTTCCTCCCATACCTGTGCTCTTACATTTAAATAAGATAAATACTTTCATACCGAAACAATAAAAAAGGGTGTATGTGCTAATAATAGGGAATTAGGGACACTAACTTAAAAATGTATCTAACTTGTTTTTTTTTTTTTTTTTTGAATTTTCTTGCTATTTATAATAACTTACTTTTTGAATTTCGATTATTCTGTGTATCATTTTCAAAAATGGTTCAATCGATACACAGAATAATCAAGAAAAAAAGATGCTACACAAACTTCAAAAAAAGTAACAACTATATAAGCAGCAAACAAACACTTATTAATTCATAGCATCTCATTTCCTTCACTTATCAAACTTATATAAAAACAAAAAGCTTTGGTTAAAAGAAAATAAATACCTGCAGCTGAAGTAGGAAGTGGATGCTGGAGTGAAAATGGGTCGTCGGATCCTTCCGGATGAGATGAAGACGAAAAGTGAGGATTCATTTATTTAAGGTTCTGAAAATGTTTGAAAATGTTTAAGGTCGGTGGGTATGGTAAGATATTTATAGGTAATGTTTGGTGGAGACATGATCAAAAATATCTTGTGAGTATGGCGGTGGTGGTGGTGTATAGTAATAGTACAGTAACAGGGCGGTGTGTGCATGTTGTGATGATGGTCTTTTAACCAATCAGGTTTTAGTATTTTTTTTTGTCTCTTTTTTATGTGGAGGAGGAAAGGAAGGATCTGGAGTTTCTGGACTGGTGTGTTTGTGTATGAATTGGCAAAAGATATAACTTCCATGTTAAGTATTGGTTAAGATTAATTTTAATTTCTTTAAATAGATTTTTATTTTTTCTTTTTTTCCAAAAATTGTTTAATATGTTATTTTGATGAGTTTTGACTTTCAATCTGCAAGCACAAAATGTATTGTGGAAAGTAAAAATTACATTTTATTAGTAAACAAAGGAATACTTTAGTTGAAACCAAAAACTTACACTTTAGTAACTTACAAAGGAATATTTCAGTAAACAAAGGAATACTTTAGTTGACACACTCATGGTTCAATAGCGCAATAATATAGTTATATATAGCTAATTAAGTTCATGGTCATAACTAGGGGTCGCAATTTCTTACACAACTCGAAACCAACACGAAAATAAATGGGTTAGGTTCGAGGCTAAACAAGTTCAGGTTGAAAATAAGTCAACATGACTGACTCGTTTAATAAATAGGTTAGGTTTGGGTTGAGATTATCAACCCAATTACAACTCACCAACTCGTTTAAAAATAGATCAAAAAATATTAAATATTAGAAGTTATGTGTTTGTATAATGACCTGTATCACTATTTTATGATTATATATATCGGTTTTCGAAATATTTGATAACGACTCATACTTATACCAAAATATTTATCATACTTAAAATATTTCTATCACACAACTTATTATATTCTATATGCCCTATTAAAATTAGATTCAAATCATAGTGGATCGACACGACTAACCCATTTAATAAACGTGTTAAGGTTAAAGTTGAACTTCTTGACACAATTAACTAAACAAATCGGGTTTAGCTTGAGATTTTTAAATCTGACAATCCGAACATGACCCAAATTAGCACCCCTCGTAACTCTCTTTTTGAATAATACGACATTAAAATAAAACAAAAAGCCTCTACATTTGTAAAATTTCTAGAAAAACCAAATGGTCAAAAAGCAATCCACGTCTTAAAAAGTCCAAATATCTAGTTTCTTGTAGGTCTGCCCTAACCCATCCCTTCACTCCAAACATTTGTTAGGGGGTGGCAACACACACGGTATGCAATCGGTATCGAGCGGCATACCATTGTCACCTATGCGACATCGAGCGGCATGGCATGGTATGCGGTATGAATTGCCGAAGCGGCATGGAAAGAAAGAAAAGAGGAGCGTGTCTCCAACGGGCAAAATTATAGCCGTTGGGCTATTATGAGTTAAAAAATGAGGTATGGAATGACCATTGACACTAAAAAACTATGGTGAGATATGAGTGAGGTATGAGATTAGGTGGAATGAAATTATTGATGGGTTATAAGGTATGATGAGGTATGGTCCTAAACCATTGTCACCCCCCTTATGAAGTCAAATTCAAAATTTAATGTTGAACCCTCTAAACCAAATGCATACTTTGTGATAACTCGTATATTTCCTTGGTTTAGCACGTCTAACTATGAATATTTGATATGGTTTATTATTGATGCTACAATCAAAGCCGGCATATTATTCGTGTTTAATTATATTCTCTTGTCTTGTATGTACCAGCCGTATATATATAGTTTCGATTTCCTTCCCACTATACTTAAAATTAATTACATACCTCGCAACGTTCGTATTCAATTACGGGATATGTCAAGATTAAAATCGAGTCGTAAAAGACATATAAACATAAAAGTAGTTACCATAGAGCCTCTTTGACTCCAACTTTTAGTAACATTTTAACTTTCTTGTTTCAAATTACTAAATTCCGTATATGTTTGACAGAATTAACTTGAATAAAATTTACATACTCAAGATAGATCACAAATATAAACCTTAATAGTCATCATGCTGGCCAATTTCGATAGTGCATCAAAAGTTTCAAATCTGCATATCTTTTTGGGTAGAACAGTTACCTCCGGGAAATTATTATTACAACAAAAAAACAATTAATTACAACGAATGTGGGTGAATTTCATACCTTAAAAAAAACGCATACAACATTTAAGACCTAAACAAGCATAAGAAAATGACGTGTCATACTTATGCAAAACAAAATAAAAACAACCTATCTAATTTGGCCATAAAAACTAATGTCATAAGCTTAACAAACTTCAAGAACATCGGTCATACCACAATCATCAAACTCATCATCGTCATAAGGGTTTTGGGCATATGTATCTTCCATAAGCTCTTCATGCCCACTCCACTATCACCTTTAGAACCGTCAAATGCCATAAAACTAGAAGTTTTATTGAAGTCCTCAAGGACTGTTGGTTTGTGGGAGTTAAAACCGCACGTAAACGACTAGAAGTGTGGGAGCCTATGGGGGCACACACGTTAAACACGAGAGTACGTGATGAATGTTTATTACTTGAATACATATGACTCGTTTCTTGCATGCATGAATACCCGATTGTCTTCACGACCCATGGGTTGTTTTGTATACATCTTGGGTCGAGTTTGGTGTGCCTTGGGCCTTGGCAAACTGTACGATCAAAGGGGTGTTTGGGTTTTAGCTTGGTGATCAAGTATTGAGCTCAAGTTGATAGTCGGTTTATGAACTATAAAACCAAACACACATGTATCTAAAGTAATGACTAAATTCTATCCCTAAAACCCCAACTCACGATTACACTAAACCTAACATCCTGCAAATCGATTTCACCATCTAGATGTTTATCTAATCGGATTTTTGACAAAGATCCGATTAGGGTTTTTGTTTGGTTTGTTAATTCGCAAAACACTTGCATCAATTGATCCAAGTAGAGGTTTTCGAATATGTGTTTTCCTGCTAGTTCCTTGTTCTTGAATCGTAGCAGTAGGGGGTTTTGGTTTCTGCTCATTGGTCGATATCGGACAATAAAGAGAGGATATCGGACAAGCTTGTCCGATATCGGGGGGATTGTAAGCTTCTCGGACTGAAAAGTTAGAAGACGTGTTCTTTGAGTTTTTCTAGTTCGTGGTATTCAGGTAATTCAAGGGTTGATAGTTTTAAACGTTCTCGACTAGCTCTAATCGAACGTACTTGGTTTAAGTGTTTGTGTGTGATACTCATAGAGGTATCTATTTTAGATACTTGGTTTCTTTGGTTCTCTTGTTCGTTAATAGCGTGCAGTTGACGTCAAAGGTTAGTTTTCTATTTACCTTTTATTATTATTGTTTATTATTTACGTGTTACCTAATTGCATAAAATAGATCCAAATTTCGCTGCGTACTCGTTTGCGTTACTTGGCTAACTAGATTGTTAAATCCCAATAGTGGCATCATGAGCCATCTCGTTTTTGCGATTATGGGTTACACGCTTTAATAAACATGTTTAAAAGGATGTATGAAATCTAATTAGTTATTTGTTTTATTTTTGTTTTAACAACTATATGCAATACTTGTCAATTATTAATAAAAAAATAACAAGATACACACAAATTAATTAAATTGTTAATTAAAATTAATTTGTTAATTAGAATTAATTTGTTAATTATGTGGAAAACTAGAAGGGGGGTTGAATAGTTTTACCAATTAAAACTTCGTTTTAAACTATTTAGATCGACTTATGTCAATCTATTTGGATGTGTGTTGGATGTTGATAAACAAACATATATGAAGATAAATATGTAATGAAAAGATAAAGAGTAAGAAGCACAAAACCACAACGCGAGTATTTATAGTGGTTCGGCTACAAGGACACCTTCCTTGCCCTACTCCACTCCCCGAGTCACCTACTCGAGAGTTCGTAATCACTACACAACACCGACTCCTTATGGTGGAGAAACCTTCACAACGTTGCCTACTCTTTTTCCGGTACTAGGCTAACCACCGGGTTCTTTCACCAAGGAGAACCAAACCTATCACAACGTCGCCTACCCTTTATCCGGTATTAGGCTAGATACCGAGTTCCATTACAATGGAGGAACTACTACCCAACACTACACCAACACCTAACCCCAAAGGAGATCTACTCCTTATAATAACATCAACAAGGATAACAATATCCTTTGACTCAATACTAATCTATCTTGTACATCGAATCACACCATATCGAATGTACACCTTAGGCACCTTTCACTAACGCCTTTGACTCGATCTTCAAGACACCCTTCACTAATGTCTTGTGACTTGACTTCTAAGCATCCTTCACTAATACCTCTAGTCTTGACTTCTAAGCACCCTTCACTAATGCCTTTAGCCTTAACTTCTAAGCACCCTTCACTAGTGCTTTCAATACGGACGTTCGACACCTTTCACTAATGTCTTCGTCTTGACCCTTTAGACATCTTTCACTTATGTCTTCGACACTACACTTCTTGTGGGAAAGAAGAAAACTATCAACAAAAGAACCTCAGTAGTCTTGATGATAACGAAGCATGGCAACTCATGGACTTGAGCTTGCTTGACTTCAAAAGGTGGTGATCTCGCCTTTAAGAGGAACCTAGAGGATCACACAAAAACAAAAATACATACATAGATCACTTGGATCTGGGGTTAGAGAGTTTTTAACTCAAAGAGAAAGTATGTGAGAAAGGGGTAAGAAACAATGAAGAAATGACTCACTATTTATAGAGAGAAAATGTCTACTGTTCCACGGATCCCTCACTTGAGGGATCCGTCCAGTGCAATACTGGGGATCCGTGGGACGCTCCCCTTTGCCCATGGGTTTTGGGTCATGGGTCATGGGTCATGGGTTATGGATCATGGTATCAAAGTAGATACAATGTATCTCTAAGATGCAATGCATCTAGTCCATGGTTCATGGATTAAAACTATGGGCCATGGATTAAAACCATGTATGACTTAAGCATGATGTCATGCAATGGGTTATGGGTCAAGCTCCATGGGTATGGGTCATGGACTTTGGGTTGTACCCAACTATATTCAATGTATTTGGTCAATGGGTCAAATACTTAAGTTTCTACCCTTTTATATTACCCATTATAATACATACTAGTTATGTATATACTTGCCCAATATGTAAACACTAGTTGTTGTACATATGTATTATTAAATCATAAAATCACTTACACTTGTTTTAGTGTTTTGTGTGAAAACGTAAGTGTGCTAGAAAACTATTGGCTCAAACCATTTATGTATTTTATTTGTTTCGTTAAAATGATTTTATGTTTTTTATCGACAAAACATTAGAAGATCGTAAAATATAAATAAACGTTTTTATGGCTTATTTGTATTAACAATCTCCCCCTTTTTGTTGATGACAAAACATAAAATTATTTTAAGGAAAAACTAAAATTCGTAAAAGTTTGAATTTGTAGTTTTTACTTTCTTCTCCCCCTTTTTGTCGAAACAAAAAGAGCTTCGAAGATAAACTAACACATTGTTTTAAGAAAAACATGTGAAAATAAAGAATAGAGAGCAAGTGACGGGAAGAGTTCTCGTCTTAACTCCCCGTTGACGAGTCCATCCCTTTGTGAGGGCGTCAAGTAAATGAAACCTACTAAGCTAATGCATTGCAACTATGTTTGAAAATGGTTTCGTATTAGCGACGATAATGCTCCCCCTAGATAATTGCAACTTTGCCAGGGGACGTCATGAAATGTAATACTAATATTGCAAGTGATCTTGCAATGTAATGCTTTGACACAAAGCTCCCCTAGCTTTAGAGTGTCAAAGTCTTCATGTGTAAATTGAAAACCTAAAAAACAAATGTTAGAAGACAAGTATATAATGCATAATTTCCTACAAATAACACTCAAGTTAGTAAAAACTAGTCTTTTGTTGCACGGATCCCACGGTTCTCTCCTTGGAGGGATCCGTGTAGGCAAAACGTAGGGATCCGTCTATCTGTAACTAAGATACAGAAAATGTGATGTACCAAGAAAAGGTTGGCATCAAAATGAGATATGAACTATACCAATAATCATATACTCCGAAATATAGCAAATATCATGTAATTTCATTTAATAAAACTAGAGATATGATATACATGACTCTAAAAACTAAGAAAATAAACGATACATGACTTTTAGTTACTAGACTATCTAAGCCACGCTTGATACTAGGACATCACTAAAATCCTCTAGCTCAAGTTTGTTTAGGTTTAATCTCGTTGAAACGTTCGAGGAGGTGATAAAACATGAAACGTTGATCTTCCCGTACTTCATGTATCAAACTTTCAACATGTTGACAATGATAACAATCTTTGTCATGGCTAGGTAGTAGTGATGGAAGAAATGAAATTCATCAAGTGAAGCGGGTTGAGGAGCCTCAAACGATGGAAGGATTGGTGGAGGCTCATTCGAAGATGGCTCGACCAAGAATGATGGTGGTGGGAGAGAGGTGTCAACTTCCATGTGGTCGGGTGGTTGACTTTGATAGTTTCTCATAATCCAAATGGGATTATTTGATGGTGACGGCGAAAAGGAAGCCGGAGCTAGTGTTGACTCAACACCTTGATATTGTTCCATTATTCCTCTTAATGAGGAGAATGTTGTCGGTGGTGGAGGATGAGATGGCCTAGGAGGCAAATCCTCTAGATTGTAGAGGTGTGGTGATGAGAGTGGAGTGGTAAATGATAGAGCTCTAGGCACCAATGGTGATGGTTTAGTGGAAATGGGATTGTTTGGTCTAGGAGGTATGGTGGTGTTTGGCATTGGTAGTTTTGTAGGAACTATCCTTTTAGGGATTGGTTTGATTGGAGGAGAAATCCTACCATTTGTGGATTTAACCGGAGATGATTTGGTTGAGGAGATTTTGTGTACAACACGAGCAATTTTTCTTGGGTGGACCTTTGGTGGATGAGTTACCACTTGGAGCTTTCCTCATGATGAGATGATTCAAAAAGGTTTGTAAAGATTTCTAAGTGCTGAAAATGAAGATGAGGGTGATGACTTTAGGAGTTCTAACAATGTGGTTTATAAATCAAGGGATTTCGCAAGTGCATTCAAGACTTAAGCCACTAAGATTCCTTGGAATGTGATGATTAGCATGCACAAGAGTCAACTACAGATTTGTACTGATCTAGGAACTTAATTAAGATGAGATGGAGTGTTCAAGTTAGCAAGAGGAGCTTGAAATGATTGTTTTAGCTAGAGTTGAATGAATCTGTCATACGGATCCCACGGTTCCCTTCAATGAGGGATCCGTCTAGGCTAATCCTAGGGATCCGTCTCTCAGCGGCTAGGAAAAGATAACAATGATGTTTGTAAGGTCTAATGCCTATTTCTTCTTGAGTGTTTCAGTCCATCTAAGTGTCTTAAATGAAGAAGTTCTTAAGTACTTAAGGGTAATGAGTGATGTAGCTAATGATTGTCTTTTATGGAAGAAATTGGAATTTTTATGAGTAACAATGAGTGACCAAAGATGACATTAAAGATTTGAGAGTGTCAAATGGAGCTAAATGATCCTAGAGATCAGATAGTAACTTAGGATAATGTCTTGGAGGATATCCTAAAGGCTTTAAGATGGAAAAACTAGAATTTGATCAATTTCGACCAATTTTGAGGTAAGGATGATTATAATCAATTTTTGCAATAATTGAAAGATTTCCAAAGCTAGATGTTTTAACATGTGAGGGATCATGTTTGAGTATAAGAGCGGAAGAGTAATGAGTTTTTGGTGAAACGATAGATCTACAAGCTTTTAGAGTGTGATCTAAGTGAGTTAAGCGTGAGTATGAAACATTTACTCAACTTGATAAGGACTCAATTTTTCCTAAGGTACTTTGTCTAGCTTAGTGTGAAATGATCTAAAGACATGTTTTGAAATACAATGATTGCAATTGCATTTTTGTTTGCCGGATCCCACGGTTCGCTAAGAGTAGGGATCCGTCTAGCACAAACTTTGGGATCCGTCTCTCTGCTAATCAGAACCATTAAAAAAGGTATGCAATGGTTTGCACAATGCATCATATTTCAATGTTAGTGTTTTTCTAAGAGGTTATAATACTAATGTAGTAGAGAAATCAAATGTAAGATGTTTTATTTCATGAAGGAAATTATATTACATTGATAAAGCATGGAGACTAAGGATTGATCCTATTTGAAAGACTACTAAGTTCCTTGAGCGTTTTCGCTAGAAGGATCATCAAATGGTTGATGAGTGTTTTTTGATTCAGGAATGAAGAAAATCTTCATGAGAGATGTGTTTAGAGGTTCCATCATCTTGTTCACAAGTACGTACAACGGACTTTGAAATTGAGGGTGCAAGTACATGATGTGATGATAAAGGCGTGTCAAGAACATTCCATAAGGGATTAATTTGTTCTTTGAACCTTGAAGATTTACAATTCGCCTTGCGAAGAAGTAGGCGAGATTGTATGGTTGTTGTGTTAGCAAACAATACATTATGTGAGCACAACAAGCGGGAAGGATTTATCGATTTCCCCTAAGACTCCAAACATTTTCACGTAGGATGAGTGCGAGAGCTTTATACTCTTCTCGGATATCCCGTGTATTGATAATTTTTGGATCGGAGTAATAGGGTCGAGGTTTGCATTTTATGCGAGTCAAATCTTCCGGGGAAGGTATGTGTGAACAATATGGACTATTTTCTTCACGAAAGTTGAAGAGAGAATCAAGAGACCAAGCTTCAGTGAAAGCACATTGTCCGTGATTTGAAATTCGAAGGATGTGAGCAAATTCCCAAGGGTTAAAACAAACTTTTGGTTTTTGATCCAAAACCAAAGAGATAGAGAGCGATCCTCGTTACGAACGAGTTCAACTTGGCGGAAGAATTTCAATACAAACCTTGGACATATTTTCTCGTTAATTTCGAGAAGACATTCCAGTCCTATGGTTCGGAAGGAGGTATTAATACCTTCTTCGTATTGTAGAGGAGTGTCGACAATACGTCCTTTATGGAAGTGACGGGTTTCGAGATTATTGAACCCACGGACATGATTACCAGGTGTGTTGGGCTCAAGAGAGATGTTAGGAGTGTAGACGCTAGTGAGTGAAAAATCGAACTCATACTCATGCGACATATCGAAACCTATAGAAAAGAAGAGTTAATATGATGTGACGTATTACGGGCAAAACAATGGTTACCTAACGTTTTTACTAGGTTTTTATTAACAATGACATTTAACTCACTTAATTTTTGACATTCTAATAGAACATTTCTTTTAGGAAGAAAACGGTTTTTATTTTGCATGGAAAACTGTTATCCAGAAGGACGGTTCCCTTCTATCAGGGATCCGGCTAGTATATCTACAGGGATCCGTGGATCTGTAGTAACAGAAACAGATTTTTGATAAAAATATAGATTTATAGTTTTATACCAAGATATGTGTATTAGCCAACATTTTCTTTTAGCATGCATTTAATGGTTTCTAATGTATCATGAAAAGATACGAAAGATATAAATCGAAAGAAATGACAAACACAAACACATTATGATAATAAACTAGAGTATTAGTAATATTTCATTTCAATGCTAAGAACGATACAAAGGATTGGGTATATAACACTAATGTAGATTAAGAACACAAAGTATATGTCTTCATATGAGAACTTCATCATAGGGAACACGAGAGCGATGAGTGTTACGGCGATGAGTACGAGGGCGATGTAAACCATGTTGATGATGAACCTTGTTGGTTTTGGTTTGAGATGAGATGAGATGAGGAAGATGAAGTTTTGAATGAGAGGTAATTTTTTGAAAGTGGAAGATTTGAAAAAGTGGGGATTTGGTAGAGAAGTGATCGGAAGGGATATTTATGGGGAAGGAGGAATTTTTGAGATTTGTGTTTTGTTTTATTATTAGAAAGATATGATTTTTGGATTAAATGAAAATAAAACACAAGTTTTATAAACTTCGACTTTAGACGAAAGAATAACACGTATGCGAGAAAGACTTCCTAATGAAGCTACATGTAATATATGAATATGTACAAAAGATAATCATATAAATACCTATGTAAGCATACTTAGTTATCAATCTAATGTTATTTAGAGATAAGTGGAAAGTCATATCTCTAATGCACTTAGGAATGTCTTTACAAATGACACACCAAGTGTCAGTAGACAATTCCGGCTCCTTTGTGTTTAAGATACCTTCTTAGGAAGGTATTCTTGTTACCAAGCAATTCCTATGGCTTGGTAGGTTAGGCTTTAACTAAGCAACATGACAAAGAAGATTAGTGCAATTAAATAAATAATAAGAAAAAAATGTTGTCATCTAATCAACATCCAAACAAAGATTTTTTAAAAACATGGTATTTATTTTTATAAAAGACCTTCTTTGTAGTTTTCAATTAACCATGGATCGTATCAAGTTTTTAAAGTACAATATACTTTAAGGAGCTTGGTAACGAAGCTCTGATGCCAATTGTGGAAAACTAGAAGGGGGTTGAATAGTTTTACCAATTAAAACTTCGTTTTAAACTATTTAGATCGACTTATGTCAATCTATTTGGATGTGTGTTGGATATTGATAAACAAACATATAGGAAGATAAATATGTAATGAAAAGATAAAGAGTAAGAAGCACAAAACCACAACGCGAGTATTTATAGTGGTTCGGCTACAAGGACACCTTCCTTGCCCTACTCCACTCCCCGAGTCACCTACTCGAGAGTTCGTAATCACTACACAACACCGACTCCTTATGGTGGAGAAACCTTCACAACGTTGCCTACTCTTTTTCCGGTACTAGGCTAACCACCGGGTTCTTTCACCAAGGAGAACCAAACCTATCACAACGTCGCCTACCCTTTATCCGGTATTAGGCTAGATACCGAGTTCCATTACAATGGAGGAACTACTACCCAACACTACACCAACACCTAACCCCAAAGGAGATCTACTCCTTATAATAACATCAACAAGGATAACAATATCCTTTGACTCAATACTAATCTATCTTGTACATCGAATCACACCATATCGAATGTACACCTTAGGCACCTTTCACTAACGCCTTTGACTCGATCTTCAAGACACCCTTCACTAATGTCTTGTGACTTGACTTCTAAGCATCCTTCACTAATACCTCTAGTCTTGACTTCTAAGCACCCTTCACTAATGCCTTTAGCCTTAACTTCTAAGCACCCTTCACTAGTGCTTTCAATACGGACATTCGACACCTTTCACTAATGTCTTCGTCTTGACCCTTTAGACATCTTTCAATTATGTCTTCGATACTACACTTCTTGTGGGAAAGAAGAAAACTATCAACAAGAGAACCTCGGTAGTCTTGATGATAACGAAGCATGGCAACTCATGGACTTGAGCTTGCTTGACTTCAAAAGGTGGTGATCTCGCCTTTAAGAGGAACCTAGAGGATCACACAAAAACAAAACTACAAACATAGATCACTTGGATCTGGGGTTAGAGAGTTTTTAACTCAAAGAGAAAGTATGTGAGAAAGGGGGAAGAAACAATGAAGAAATGGCTCACTATTTATAGAGAGAAAATGTCTACTGTTCCACGGATCCCACGGATCCCTCACTTGAGGGATCCGTCCAGTGCAATACTGGGGATCCGTGGGACGCTCCCCTTTGCCCATGGGTTTTGGGTCATGGGTCATGGGTTATGGATCATGGTATCAAAGTAGATACAATGTATCTCTAAGATGCAATGCATCTAGTCCATGGTTCATGGATTAAAACTATGGGCCATGGATTAAAACCATGTATGACTTAAGCATGATGTCATGCAATGGGTTATGGGTCAAGCTCCATGGGTATGGGTCATGGACTTTGGGTTGTACCCAACTATATTCAATGTATTTGGTCAATGGGTCAAATACTTAAGTTTCTACCCTTTTATATTACCCATTATAATACATACTAGTTATGCATATACTTGCCCAATATGTAAACACTAGTTGTTGTACATATGTATTATTAAATCATAAAATCACTTATACTTGTTTTAGTGTTTTATGTGAAAACGTAAGTGTGTTAGAAAACTATTGGCTCAAACCATTTACATATTTTATTTTTTTCGTTAAAATGATTTTACGTTTATTATCGACAAAACATTAGAAGATCGTAAAATATAAATAAACGTTTTTACGGCTTATTTGTATTAACAAATTAGAATTAAAGGTTAATTAGAATTAATTGTTAATTAGAATTATATTGATAATTAGAATTACATATTGATTATTAAATACATAAAATAGCGTAATTAATTGTTAATTAGTTTGTCATGCTTTTTATGTGTTTTTCTGGCTATAAGACCCACTCAGTTACTTTTTGTGATGTATGGGGCGATCTAGGTATTGCACCTAGTGACGGTCTTATGGTTCTCCTTTTGGGGAAGACTCGCGAGAGAACTCAAAACAATATGTGTTTATATTGATGTTTATGTTTATATGTTTGTGATTCCTTATGTGCATAACTGTTACTTATTTTTGACACCTAATTATATGCAATATGGAATAATACATATCGTAATCATAACATCAATATTGGTCTTTATTTACATGCCTAAATATCATGCTCATTGTGACCTGCTATTTGTTTCGTGGAAAATTATTTTTGTAAAATAAAGTGACCTAAACTATTGAAACATGTTTTTCTTGAATTTAAAAACTAGACGCTATGGACACTTGGGATGTACGGCTCACCCACTAGAACAAACTATAAATGGGGTTTAAAGAGGTGCGCGCAGTCACACCTAATGGATTTCCGGTTATTGCCTAGCGCTGACCTGGTCTTCCACCTCCCTGTGAGTTCAATTGGAGCTACCGTGAACAATGATGATCACTACAGTGTCATGACTAAAAGATTTTAAAATAAGTGTCACAAATTTGTTTTGCATGCTTCTTTGTACACGACTTTTACCACATTTATGTGCATACCTTGTTAGGATTTAGTAAATCCAGTTATTAAAGAGTCGGCCACCTCAAGTATATGTAATCGTTAGAAAGCTCGTAGTCGTAGATTATTATAAGTTAAGTAGTATTTAATTTAAGTAATACCGTGGAGGACGGACGGGTCTTTACCTACTGTATGCCTGATCCACAGCCCGATAGGTGGCGATTTATGTAATGACTATAAATACTCTCTACCTCCCAAGGTAGAGAGTTGGAGCTCATAATAAGATTTTTCTTTCTCTCACTAAAGTTCCCAAACCTCTAACTTTCTCTCTCTAAAACTCTTTTGTACGCCTACTTTGCTTATGGTTTGATGTGTATGTGAAATCCAATATGTTACAAATGGTATCAAGAGCCATGGTTTGATCATCTCTTACATATCTTTGGATTTCTAGTGACTTTTAGGTGGTTTTAGAGTTTGAAAAAGTTTAGTGGTTTTTGCATCATTTGGATCATTTCTAGTGTTAAAGCTTGAATCTTGGGTGTAGTTTTGCATTTAGAATCATTGTATGTGCTTGGGTTTTGATTTGGTAAGCTTGAATCATCGTGGTTGGGTTGTTTTTGGATTGAAAAGTGGTGTTTGTTTGATTTTCTAGCTAGACTTGAGCTACAGATAATTTATCTTGGTAGCAACTTACTTTGTAAGCTGGTAGCGAGTTGTAGTAGAAGTTCTTAGCGAGTTGAGCTTAGCGACTTGTCTATTGAGACAAGCCGACAAACAGTACACTTAGTGGATTCTCCACTACGGGTAGTGACTTAGTGAAAGTTAGCGACTTGTACTTAAGTTTGTTAGCGACTTGACATATTAGCGACTTGGTGCTTAGCGACTTGCTGTCAAAATTTGCTAGCGACTTGGTGCTTACCTACTTGGTTAAGGGTTTCTTAGCGACTTGGTTGATTCTGTATGTAATACGGTTTTCTCTTGATTTAGTAAAATCCCGTGAAAGAATCTATTTTCCTGTTTAATCATAGAGTTATAAAATCCCGTTTAATCTGTTAACATGTCTACCAACGTTCCTACAATCATCTCCACTGTTGACGAGGATGTTCAAGCAACTGGTTCAGATACTCGTCCACCCATGCTTGACAGAACTTACTACGACTCTTGGGCTCAAAGAATCAGATTGTACTGTCTTGGAAAGGAAAATGGGGTCAACATTCTCAAATCAATTGATGAAGGACCTTATTAGATTGAGACTACAAGAGACCTAATTGATACATCTGCAGATGGAACAATGATCTATGGAATAGACAGACCAAATACATATGATGAGCTCGATGATAAGGAGAAAAAGAGATTCGATGCTTATATCAGGGCTTCTAACATCGTATTTCAAGGTCTTCCAAAAGATATCTACAAGCTGATCAATCACAACATCGAAGCCAAGGCAGTGTGGGATGACGTCAAGATGCTTCTCTCAGGTTCTGAATTAACTATGGAAGACAAAGAATCACAACTCTATGATGAATTTGAACACTTCAAGATGAAACCAGATGAGAGTGTCTATGAGTATTACGTGAGATTCCACAAGCTTGTTAATGATATGAGGAACATCAGAATGACTATGCCAAACATTCAGCTGAACTCAAAGTTTGTGAACAACATGAATCCCGAATGGCACAAGTTTGTCACCTCTGTGAAGCTAACCAAAGGATTGAAGAATACAAACTATGAGCAACTCTATGCCTTCCTTCTTCAGAATGAGAGACATGCTATGTTTGAAAAAAGGATTCTTAATAAGTTCAATACCAACCAGGGAGAGACAAGCTCATCGAATGATTCAACTGCCTTCTACTCAAACATTGGAATCACAACCAAAGCCTCACAAGTCATACCCATGGGTAATGGTAATCACAAACTCATTCCCTATCCAATGTTCAAACAAGCTGTTGCTGATGCACACGTGGGAAACTTCATTAATCAATTGGCTCTCATGATCAGTCAAAACATGAACTCTCTCCCACACACCAACAACAACCTCAGAACAGCATCTAATCCACACAATCAGGCAACTGTCAGAGATGGAAAGGTTATGGTGCAGCCAGTTCAAGAAAGGCAGTACGAACAAGGAAGAGGTGGAGCTGGTAGAGGTTATGCTGCAAATCAGAATAGGGGAAGGAATGGAAACCAGGGTCAAGCAAGGCCAATCAAATGTTACAACTGTGGAGGTGAGGGACACATTGCAAGGAACTGCACATCGCCAAAACGCCCTCAGAATGCCGAGTACTTCAGGGATAAGATGTTGCTTGTGCAAGCTCAGGATAATGGTGCAGCTTTGGATGAAGAGGAGTTGTTGTTCTTTCCTGAGGGAAATGCTAAGACATATGATGCAGATGTGGATGAGCAACCAATTCAGGAGATAGGCCATAATCATCATAATGCCTTTCAAGTAGCTGATTGTGATGCATACGACTCTGATGTTGATGAAGAACCCACTGCACAAACCATTTTCATGGTAGCATTTCTCCAATAGTCTCTCCTAAAGTCTCTTCATCATCACAAGCTGGTCCATCCAAAGACAAAATCATTTCTGAGGTATTAAAATTATACGATGAAGTTGATGAGCAAAAGATACATAACGAAGTACAATCAACTGTAATTATTGAGTCAGATATTGAAAATATGGGTAATATCAATGTTGTCCCATATGATCAATATGTGAAACAAAGTGAAAGTGAGATTGTACCAAGTGATGTATCTTATGCAGTCAATGATGACTATGCTTTTGACGAATACACTGCACGTGCCCCTGATGATTCTGTTATTTCTGAACTTAATGCTTATAAAGAACGTGTTGCTATTTATGAACAACGTGCTAAGTTTGAATTAACCACCCGTGAGCAGGAAATGGATGACCAAATGCGTACAACTATTAGAAAAAGTAGGTTTAGAGAAGAAGTATTAAAACAAGAGTTAAACTCCTTACAAGAAAAGCTTTCTAAACCTGCTAAGCAAAAACAAGAACTTCAAGAAAATGTTAAAATGCTTAAGCAAGAATTCAGTGTTAAGGAATCAAAACTTTTGAATGATTTTTCTAATCTAAAAACCTTGAAAAACAAGCTTGAAAATAAGTTGTACGTACAAGGAAATACCATTCAGACTGCTCACTTAATCACTAAGCACAGAGTTTTGAGTGATAAGCATAGTACTCCCCTTGTTGAGGAACCAAATCCAGAGGTTGTTAAAAAGGCTAGAGCTGCCCATAAGGTAATTTATGATGGCAATGAAATCCTTAAGCCTAGACAGAAACCTAGTTGCGCTGAGTGCACTGAGGAAGATAAGAAATCAGATGAAGTCACTAGGGAAAAGATGAACAAGAAACTAGATGATCCTAAATGTAAAGAGAAGAAAATAAATATCACACCCCATGATTACAAGAAGGAGAATTGGATTTCCTTGAACAAGTTTATGCCTCAGACATTGTTAACACCCGAACAAGTGTTCTGGAAAAAGGATTTAGATAAGCAAAAAGCAGAGAATCTTGTTGTAACAAACCCCCCCCTTTAGGAAAATGCCTTCAGCGACTGTGTATCCTCCCAATACACCAATGAATTTAGTTCCTAGGACTATTGCCACTAAAAGCAAGACCTTAATCAGTCAATATGTTATCTTTCAACTATTTGTTGATTTTGAGAAAACTTGTAAGAAAAGGATCACACCCACTGGGATAACTGAAGGGGAAAGGGGTTTTGAACAAACAAAAGAATGCTATTTAACTGAGGTCATGCCTTTCTTTAAACAACTAAAAGATCATTTTGAGAGTCTTAAAAAGGGGATAGATTCAGATATTAAAGGAATGGAAAAGGAATTTGATGCTATGATAGTTGAGGTTAGTGACTATGAGCGAGCACTAAAATATAATGAGATTGAGAGGAAGAACTTGCATACATTGAATGAGACTCTTATTTCTGAATGTATTACTCAAGATGTGTTTTACACTGCTACGAATTGTTCCATTAATGCTTCTCGATTTCATGAATTATCCGTTGCTCTGAAAGTCTCCCATGATCGTGTCATTGAGCTTGAAAAAACTAACTCTAAACTGCATGATAAAGTTGAACAGGATGATCATGATAACCTGGTAAACCAGTTTTCTAAATTAGAAGTTGAGCATCTGACTTTACAATTAAAATATCAACATCTGAAAGAAAATGTTAAAACCTCAAATATCATGACATCTTTGGATGTTCCTGAATTTGATGCAGGTTTTGAAATTAGCAAACGTGATGAACAGATTCGAGCTCATTGTAACACGATCAGAAAGTTGAAAGCCCAAATTTCTCAATTAAAGGGTGAAATGAACAATGTGACTGGCTCCCAAATGCCTCCTCCTTTAGATTCTCGGAATTCTCAAAATTTTCATCTTCAAAACTTGGTCAATGCTTTACAAAAGGAAAATGAGAGTTTTCTAGAAGAAAATGAAAAGGTTAAACGTCATTTCAATGAGTTATTTGAGTCAATAAAAGTCACTCGTAATAAAAATAATGAACAAATAACTTCGTTGCAAAAGGAAATTGAGAATCTGAAGAGTCAGGTAAAAGGGAAAATGTCAATGACCAATGGGGAGAATGGTGCATCAAAGGTGCATGGTTGTAATAAATATGCTTTGTCTGTGAATTATGTTCCTCCTCACCTTAGGAATAACAAACTTGCCATTCAAACATATTTCTCATACCTTAAGGATAGTCTAGAATGTCTCCGTGAGATTGTAGAAGAGGATAAGTTAGAGAAACCACTTGATAATGCAATTGGCCATGCATGCTTATATGCCAAACGATCTCAAGAACTTCTAGAATGCTTAATTACAATATGCCCTAAATCCCTAGGTGAGCAAGTCAACCCCTTGATACCCTGTTCAATGCCTAATGCCAAGTATACAAATCATTCAATGCCCAATGTTATGAATGTGAACTTTAGTAGGCCCTCAAATAATTCAGATCCCAGCACCTCCAGTGTTAAGAAAGTGAACCTCAATGTGCCTTAGAATAGTTCACATCCCAGCACATCAAAACAGGAAAGGCAAAAAGTAGCAAAACCAACTAATGTTCCCGTTCCCTCTACAGGAGTAATCAGTGACATTAAAGCGAGCAGGTCAAAGTCTCAAGGCAATACAAGAAATGATAGGGCCTCGCAAGCTAAGAATGTGCATTGGAAGAAAGTAGAAGATCACCGTAGGGAGAATTTGAATAAAACAAATCGTGTTGATTCTAGTATTAGCCATAAGCGTACTGTAATTAATTCGAATTCTAATACTATTTGCAAACCATGTAATGATGTCTGCATGAATTCTGTTACTAATCATGATTGTGGTGTAAATGCTTTGTCTAATGCGGTCATATCCCCAGTTAATATTGTTAATGCAAAATATCATTCTAAGAAGGCTAAAAGGCAAAGGCGAAAGAAAGTTAGAAAACAGTGGAAACCCACAGGAAGAACATTTAGTAAGATAGGTTATCAATGGATACCTGTTGGCCATAAGGTTAATCAGACTATGCCCACTAGAAAATGGATGCCTACTGGTAGAACTATTCCCTTAAGAAGTGAACATACTTTGAATAGGGAAAATACGGACAGTAGTACTGCATCTATTCATAATGATTCCATTGCTTCTATTTCTGAAATGGATGTTTCTATTTCTGATGTGGGTGTTCCAATCACTGTTACTAACCAAATGGAACCCATTCTTGCATGGGGATCCCAATTATCCAGTTATCCATTCTTGTCTGTGTTCAACTGCAGATCGTTCAAATCGTTCTGTGGTACCTGGACTCAGGCTGTTCCAAGCATATGACTGGAGACCGGTCGCGGCTCATGAACTTCGTGAGTAAATTCATCGGGACAGTTAGATTCGGGAACGACCATTTTGGAGCTATTATAGGTTATGGAGATTATGTGGTTGGTAAAAGTGTGATTTCCAGGGTATATTATGTGGAAGGTCTTGGTCACAATCTGTTCTCTGTTGGTCAATTCTGTGATTCTGATCTAGAGGTGGCCTTTAGAAAACATACTTGCTTCGTTAGAGAACTAGATGGTGTGGAATTATTAAGAGGTACTCGTGGTTCTAACCTATACACCATCTCTATCGAAGACATGATGAAGTCTTCTCCAAACTGCTTGCTGTCAAAGGCTTCTAAAACAAAGTCATGGTTATGGCATCGTCGTCTCAATCACTTGAACTTCGGCACCATTAATAACCTTTCCAGAAAGGATCTTGTCAGAGGCTTACCCAGATTAAAATATGAAAAAGATCATCTTTGTTCAGCTTGCCAACTGGGTAAAAGCACGAAATATGCCCACAAACCAAAACCCACAAATTCAGTAATGGAAGTTCTTCATACCCTTCATATGGATCTGTGCGGACCAATGAGAGTGCAAACGATAAATGGGAAGAAATACATTCTAGTAGTTGTTGATGACTACTCTCGACTTACTTGGGTAAAGTTTTTGAGGACAAAGGATGAAACTCCAGATGTCATCATCAAACTAATCAAACAGCTTCAGGTTCGACTCAACAATACAGTCAGAATTGTTCGAACAGACAATGGCACAGAGTTTGTCAACAAGGACTTAATTCAGTTTTATGAAAGTGTTGGAATCAGTCATCAAAGAAGTGTTCCACGAACTCCACAACAGAACGGTGTAGTTGAAAGACGAAATCGAACTCTTGTAGAAGCCGCAAGAACAATGCTTATTTATTCGAAGGTTCCAATGTTTCTATGGGCCGAAGCCATTGCCACTACCTGCTACACCCAAAATCGTTCCCTTATACACACCTCTCATGGAAAAACTCCATATGAACTTGTTCATAAATGAAAACCTGATCTCTCATACCTTCGTGTGTTTGGTGCTTTGTGTTATCCAACAAATGACGGTCAAGATTTAGGTAAATTAAGAGCAAAGGCAGATATTGGAGTTTTTGTTAGGTATGCACCAAACAAGAAGGGTTACCGAATCTACAACAAGAGAACCCGAAATATCATGGAAACAATTCACGTTACGTTCGATGAGCTGACCGGTCAAATGGCTCCTGGACAATCCAGTTCTGGACCCGCACTTCAAAACAGTCCCATTGGTTCATCCCTTGTACCAAACCTCTCTCCAGCAACTCCATATGTACCTCCATCTGAAGATGATTTAAATAAATTGTTTGATCCTATGTTTGATGAACACTATGAGCCAAGTGCTAATGATGTGTCATCTCCTTCAACAGAGGCTGCTCATATCCCTGTGAATGAAGTCAACCCTTCAGTTTCAATATCATTAAGTCAAGAAGCGCCTGCTGCTGATCACTCAGTCTCGTCAACAAATCTTCAATCTTCGAATGTACATCATGGAATTGTTTCTGGCATCAATGAAGAAGTTAATCCCTTTGCTACTCACGAAGATGCTCCATTTGAAAATATCTTTGCTCCTGAATCATCATCAGAACCATCTTCTTCAGGAGACATCGACTCTGCTACTTCAGTCCCTCAACAACAGCCACATGAACACCTCAGAAAATGGACTCACGATCATCCATTAGACAACATCATTGGAAATCCCTCTCGTCCAGTATCCACACGGAAACAGCTTACAACCGATGCCTTATGGTGCTTCTTCAACTCCGTACTCTCTAAGATCGAACCAAAAGATGTTAAAACCGCCATGAATGAAGACAGCTGGTTCAATGCCATGTAAGAAGAAATTCATGAGTTTGATCGACTTGATGTATGGGAATTAGTACCTGCTCCAGATTGTGCTATGATCATTGCTCTAAAATGGATCTTCAAAGTGAAACTTGATGAGCATGGTGATGTCTTAAAGAACAAGGCTAATGCTGCTAGTAAGAACATGGTAGTCTATCAGATGGATGTAAAGATGGCATTTCTGAATGGAGATCTTAAAGAAGTCGTCTACGTCAGCCAACCCCGAAGGCTTTGTGAATCCAGAGCATCCTACTCACGTTTATCGTTTGAAGAAGGCTCTGTACGGTTTAAAGCAAGCTCCAAGGGCATGGTATTATACGCTATCAAAGTTTCTTCTATCTACCGGCTTCAGCAAATGAGCAGTTGATCCTACATTGTTCACCAGGAAGTCAGGCAAACATTTAATTCACGTCCAAATTTATGTTGATGATATCATCTTTGCCTCGACTGACCCCAATGAGTGTGACCGTTTTTCAAATGAAATGGGTTCTAAATTTCAAATGTCAATGATGGGACAAATGTCATTTTTATTGGCATTACAAATTTCACAAAGTCCCGGAGGCATTTTCATAAATCAATCTAAATATGCAAATGAGATTTTAAAGAAATCTAGATTCGATTCTAGTGACCCTGTTGACACTCCCATGATTGAACGTACTAAACTAGATGAGGACCACTCAGGGATCATGGTAGACCAAACGAAATATCCTAGTATGATTGGATCCTTGATGTACCTCACAGCTAGTAGACCAGACATCTTGTTCGCTGTTTGCATGTGTGCTAGATACCAGGCTAAGCCTACTAAAAAGCACCTTGAAGCGGTTAAACGGGTCTTTCGGTATCTCCAAGGAACCATCAATATGGGACTTTGGTACCCGAAGGACACCGGTATGTCACTAAGAGCCTATGCAGATGCTGATCATGCAGGATGTCAGGATACTCGTCGAAGTACGTCTGGAGGTGCTCAGGTTTTGGGCGATAAGCTTGTGAGCTGGTCTTCAAAGAATCAAATGAGTACTTATATTTCCTCTATAGAGGCTGAATACATAGCCATGTCATCTTGTTGTGCTCAAATCCTATGGATGAGATCCCAATTATCTGACTATGGCTTTGAATTCAACAAAATCCCTCTGTACTGTGATAATAAAAGTGCTATTGCTCTCTCATGCAACAACGTTCAACACTCATGAGCAAAGCACATCGACATTCGACATCATTTCATCCGGGAGCAAGTGGAAAACGGTGTGGTGGAACTTTACTTTGTGAAGTCAGAATACCAGTTAGTAGACATCTTCACCAAAGCTCTTCCTAGAGAACGTTTTGAGTTTATACTTCCACGACTTGGTCTTAAGAGCCTACAACTGGAAACACTCAAACGTCTTCAAGAGGAAGAAGAGGAATAAAAGATTTTCTTCATCTATCTCTTGTATATATCTATTCAAAAAAAAAAAAAAAAAAAAAAAAAAAAAATTGAAAAACTTGAAAATTTTCAAAAAATATTGTCTTTTTGTCATGTTTTTTTTATTCGATAATATCTACGATCTTTGTGATGTCATTCAAAGAATGACACGGGACTTTAGATGTTGTTCGAATTTTCATATTAAAAAAAAAAAAAAAAAAAAAAAAATCAAAAAATATTTTTTGAGAGAAAGTGAAACAATGGTTTATTGTCATTTCAGGCAGTAACCCGTTTTTCAAAGATAGAACAGAGTCATGCTTTATCTTGGTTTTCAAATTTCTTGCTCTGATTCTTTAAACTAATCCTTACTATCTAATGAAAACTAGTTGTTTTGAAAAATAACTCGGACTCTATTTTTGATAATCATCTGGACTTAAAAGTTTGTCAAAATATCTATCTCTCAATCAACAATTTATGTCATTGATTGAAGGGGAGAATGATTTCAATTAAATCAAAAAGTTATTTGTCATACAATTATTTTCAAAAGATAATCATGCATGTTTATTCAATGGAGTTTAAAGTCTCAAAATCCGATCCTTATCAGTTAAAACATTTTCATAATCAAGTCACAATTCTCCTTAAAAGCTTTCAAATTCAATTTAAATCTACAGAGATCACAAATCTCAAATGATTTGATAATTGTGATCGGGGGAGAATTTGTGATTTAAATTGGATTTAAACTGATAATTCGGTAAATGGTTTTATAAGGATGTACAAGCTCTCCTTCCCACATGTGCCAAACGATTTCAAATTTTCCATGCACATGTTGAGGGGGAGCATCTATCTTAAACCACAAATATTTGAAACGTGATCAATTTATCTCAACGTGCAGTCTTTTCCTAATATGTGCAAAACATTTTCAAATATCTATGCACATATTGAGGGGGAGCAAGCTTATGAAAACATCATCCTTCCCCAAAATGCTTTATCTACTTGATTTGATTAGGGAAGTGATGTTGATATTTTTTAGAAAATGGTAATCAAAGAAGTTAATTCTTTCTCTTGCCTCCATGTGCAAAACGATTTCAAACACTTGATGCACATGTTGAGGGGGAGATCTTGTTCTAAAAATATCAAAAACAATTCAGGTACAAAATGCTTTGATAATATATCATAAGTATCTGGATTGATTTTCAAATGGTTTTCAATTGGTTCCAATGGCAGATGAAGAATACCAAATAGACTGACCAACTTTACTTTATGTATGGTGATATAAGGATGATAAGGTTAGGTATTTATTCCCATGATTCGCCAGAACCGGTGGGATCTACCCAGGGACAATCCACTAGATAGTGTAGAAGTCCTTAGGTATATTGAAAAAAGGAGAAAAATGAGATATGGGAAGAGTGCGGACTGAGACTGAGCTAGTACTGGAATAAACCCAACAAGGTTCTAGCTATGAAGTCTCGGTAAGCACTGAAGGGGTTGAAGAATGAAAAAGAATTGAATGAGAAAAGGGAGAAAACAAATAGCCCTCCAATTATTCAACCTTAGGGCAGATACCGGGTTCAATTCATATGCTACTGGTGGTTACCAAGGTAACATCGGTATTGAAGACAAGACGTCATGGACCCAGTGACGCACTGCACTTCAACTTCCCAAACCACTCAAGTTCCTCTTAAAAGGGCTGTTGGGATATGAAAGTGCTGAAGATATGAAAGTACTGAAGATATGAAAGTACTGTAAGCTGCAAAGAACTGGAAGAAGTCAAATAGTCAAAGTACTGCTAAAGACAGAGTCAAAGTACTGCAAGATAAAGTCAAAGTACTGCTAGAACAAAAGAACTGTTATATTCGTTTATGGAAAGAATTGTATTCCATGTTTAGATTATTTGTCGTACAAGGTTATCAATTGTAAACCGACTAGGATATCCTTGAGCCTATAAAAGGACTCCTAGATTGGCATTAGAGGTACGATTTCAGAAAAAGAGTTTTAGAGTTTACGAATTAGTGTTTTAGAGAAAAGTTCGATTATCTTAGAGTTGTATTAGAGTATTTGCATAATAAGCAGATTTAGAGTTTATAATAAAGTTATTCTTCTTAGCTTTGTTAAGTAAATTCCGCGTACTTGATAAAGATTGCTCAGTGTTTCTTTGTTAATAACTTAGGATTTATCCGAGGTTATTAAACCTTAACAAGCTAGTTAAGTTAGTTTGATTAAAGTATATCGATCCAACAAGTGGTATCAGAGCTTGTGTAGAAACTCTGACTAGGAAGAAACCCTACTTCAACAATATTCAAGATGTCGACTGAAGCTGTTCCACCACCCTCAATCACCTCACTCAGAATTCCAATAATCAAGAAGGGAGAATATGATCTTTGGTGCATGAAGATGAGGCAGTATATTGCCATTACAGACCATGCTTTATGGAATGTAATTGTGAATGGGAATGAAGTAGTTTCAGATCCCATTGTTGTTCCTGGACAACCTACAACACCAAAGGCAGTCTTACCAGCAGCAACCCTAAGGAATCAAGAGAAGGCTCTAAACATTCTCTTGTCTGCCATTCCAGATGGTCATCTTCTCAAGTTTCATGATGCTAAAGATGCTAAGCAGCTCTGGGCTGCTCTCAAGACCAGATTTGGAGGGAATGAAGCCTCTAAGAAGATGCACAGAAACTTGCTGAAACAACAGTTTGAAACTTTCACAGTAGGAGAAAGAGAGAGTCTTGATGCTGCATATGATAGGTTTCAGAATCTCCTCAACATGTTGGAGTTATACAAGGCACAAGTATCAGTTGAGGATGCTAATTTGAAGTTTCTAAGGAGTTTGCCATCTACATGGCATGTGATTGCTACTATGATCAGAGGACAACAAGGATTGGATGTTATGGACTTTGATGATCTCTATCATCAACTGAAGGTGTATGAACATGAGATGAGTGGTCAACCACATTCCAAATCTCATAGTATTGCTTTTCTATCATCTGAAAAGAAGAACAGTACTTCCAAAAGTACTGCTTCTCCTCAAAGTACTGTTTCTCAAAGTACTGCTGTTTACAATCCCTCATCATATGCTCAGCAGGCCCCACCATCTACCACTTTGCACTCAGATGAAGTTGTGTGCTCCTTCTTTGCACAACAAGCAAGCTTACCTGTCACTTATGAAGAGGATCTAGCACAGATTGAAGAAGATGCACTTGAAGAAATTGATATCAGGTGGCAAGTTGCTATGATCACTGCAAGGATCAAAAAGTACATGAAGAAGACAGGCAAAAGTATTGATTTCAAACCAAAACAAGGATTAACTTTTGACAAATCTAAAATTGAATGCTTCAATTGTCAAAAGATTGGTCACTTTGCAAGGGAGTGCAGGTTTGCTAAGTATCAAGCAAACAGAACTTCTGAGAAGCCTAAACTTGAGCTCAAGGAAATTCCAATAACTGAAACAAAGGCTTTGGTTGCTCAAGAGAAGTTATCAGAAGTTGACTGGAGTGAAGAATTTGATGATGAACCGGTGACTTACTGTATGGTAGCAGTGGAAGATGCAGTTGAAGACACAGTGGAAGCATTGGACTAGAGCACTGCTTTTGATGAAGAATATGAACATACTGCTTTGGAATCTGATGATGGCTTTGGAGGATTTGATTGGAGCAAAGAAAGTGAAGATGATCCTGTTCTTCTTGCTATGGTGGCTACTTCACCAACTCAGTCTCCTATCTCTGAGGTATGCTCAAACTGTTATGAGTTTTATCTAAAACTGCTTAACAATTATGTGATTGAAAGAGATAATTGTATTAGGGCTAGGTCTGAGGTAGCAGGTTATCAAATCACTTTAGAGTCCATAGAAGCTAAAATCATAACACATGAAAATAATGAAATGGCTTGGGCTGAAAAGTATGAACAATAGGATTACCAGTTAAAACTTAGTGAATGGAAACTAAACTGTAAAATTGCTGAAATTGAGAAATTAACTAAGGAAAGAGATGATTTGTTAGCTAAGTTTGTTGCTTGGGGAGAGTCTGGCTTGTCCCATGTTTCTTATGTTGAAAAACAGAGAAGGGCTTACATTAGAACAGGCTTAGGATTTGGAATGGACTTTAGTAACATAGATGAAAACCAAACTAGTGATCAGGATGATGGTGTTTTTGAGGACATAACCACTAGTGATGATGAGCTCATTAACTATGTAGATTCATCTAGTAATGAGGGCTCAGTAAGTGAATCACCTCCTGAATATAAGAAAGACAATGGTTATCATGCTGTTCCTCATCCCATTAGTCATCAACCCTCTATGCCTGATGTTTCTCGTTATGGAGTAGACAGTCTAGAGTTTAGGAAGAAGCTTGTTGCTCAATCTAGGTCTGAGAAACCCAAAGAAACTGTTAAAAACAATGTTCAAAATCAAGCAGTACCTTTAAACCAAAGTACTGCTCAACAAGCAGTACCTTCTGCAAAACCTTTTCAAAACAGTACTGCTAAACCTGTTTGGGATAATTTTGGTCAAAACAGATTTTATCAGTCATCAAGAAGGCAAAATAATTTTGGGCATAGACATAGAAGAAATCACTTTGGTCATATGGGTCAAAAACTGTGTTTTGTGTGTTATAGTCCTACTCACTTAATCAAAGATTGTGACAAACACTCAGAATATCTAAGCAAGTTTCCAAGGAATAAGTCAACCAACCAGAAACCTAGAGAGCACAAACCAGTTTGGACTAATTCACATAGGGTTAATCACAGAAACTTCACACCAGATCATAGATACCCACATCAGAGAAGACCTTCAGTATCTCACAGTACTTTCCAAAGTACTGCTCAGAAACAAGGTACTGAAAACCCTACTTGGGATAGGAATTCTAGGAGATCTCACTATCAACCTAGAAGGTATCACAATTCATATAGGGGATCTAGATCACAGGAACCACCTGTTAAAACTGAATGGATTAAAAGGGAAAGTACTGCTGAGGGACATACAGTACGTTCAACAAAAAGTGAATCAGATGTTTTTGTGACACAAGAAAATGCTAACAATCTGGTGAAAGAGATTTATGTTGAAAAATCAGAGAGTTTTGAAAATCCACATGCTAAAAATCATAAGATAATTTTGGATCATCATTTGAAAGATAGTGGGAATTACATACTCAAAGAATTTGAGTTTGTAACTCCTCAAGGGGAACACAAGTCAGTAATGGCTTGGGTTCCTAAAAGTTTCTAACTCTTTTCTTTGTGTGCAGGGCAACCCAGAAGAGGAGCTTAAAGATCATCTTATTGTGGATAGTGGTTTCTCTGAAAGTATGACAGGCGATAAAGAGATCCTGTCTGATTTTAGAAATATTAGTGGAGGAAAAGTTGCATTTGGGAATGATCCCAATGGAGGAAGGATTACTGGGAAAGGAACAATTAAAGCTGGAAGAATCGATTTTGAGAATGTCAGATATGTGAAGGAGCTAAAGTTCAACTTGTTGTCAGTCTCTCAAATTTGTGATAAAAAGCATCCTGTGTTATTCACTGACACAGAATGTCTCATCCTTTCTTCTGACTTCAAACCTGTTGATGATGACTTGGTAGTACTTAGAGTACCAAGGACAAATGATGTGTATAGTTTAGACATGAAGAGTCTACATTCCTATGGAAGAGCCACATGTTTGGTGGCTAAAGCAACATCTGAAGAGGCACATCAATGGCATAGAAGACTGGGCCATGTTAATTTCAAGAACATCAACAAACTGGTCAAAGGAAATTTAGTTAGAGGTTTACCTTCAAAGACTTACAAGAATGATCAATCATGTTTGGCATGCAAGAAGGGTAAACAACACAAAGCTTCCTGCAAGAAGCTTGAGGAAAGAACTATTAGAGAACCATTGGAACTGTTACATATGGATTAATTTGGACCTGTCTCTGTGGCAAGTTTAAATAAGAAGAAGTACTGTTTGGTTATTACTGATGATTGTAGTAGATTCAGTTGGGTTTTCTTTTTGGGCTTTAAAGATGATACTTTTGATGCTATTCAGACTCTAATTATAGCACTTGAAAACCAATTAAGACTCAAGGTTAGAGGTATTAGATGCGACAATGGAACTGAATTCAAGAACAAGCTTATGGATGACTTTTGTGCTAATAAAGGCATAAAGAGGGAGTTTAGTATTGCTAGAACACCACAGCAAAATGGTGTTGCAGAGAGGAAGAATAGGACTTTGATTGAAGCAGCTAGGACAATGCTAGCAGATTCCCATCTTCCTATTCAGTTTTGGGCAGAAGCTGTAAGTACTGCATGCTATGTACTCAACAGGGTCTCTGTCACCAAACCACAGATGAAGACACCCTATGAATTGCTGATGAGCAATAAACCCAACATTCGTTTCATGAAGCCTTTTGGATGTCCTCTTACTATATTGAACATCATTGATAAAGTTTGATGGCAAGTCTGAAGAAGGTTACTTATTGGGATATTGCACTAACAGTAAAGGCTTTAGAGTATACAACAGAGTTACTAAGAAGATTCAAGATTGTCTTCATGTTGAGTTTTTAGAAGATCAAGACAATGAGAAAGGTAAAGGTCCTGATTGGATGTTTGATCTTGAGATTTTATCTCCTTCGATGAATTATGTTCCTGTTAGAGAAGAAAATCAACCTTTGCACAATGAAGAAGATATTCAATATGTTGTTCATGATGTTCATATTAGACCTGATGTTGTTCCTGTTAAAGATCCTGTAAGTCCAAAACAAAGTACTGCTGTTCCTAAGAAAAGTACTGATTCTCCAAACCAAAGTACTGTTGCACCACAATCCTCATTATCTGCAGAGGATCAATCTATTCAAGAGGAACTTAATCAGCTGCTTCTTCAAGATGTTTTAGCACATTCTTACACTGATGAACAAAGGAGAGCTTATGAAGAGGCAAAGAAGAAGAACAAGACTGCAGAGTACTCTCACAGTACTTTCGACAGTACTTTCGACCAAAGTACTGCTGCAACTGTTGACAGTACTTTAAATGATTTGGATGATCCTACCATGCCTGGGTTAGAAGAAACTGATGATGAGCTTGAAGATGAAGGTATTTTTACAGATTCCAATGAAGGTGCTGATTATACTAACTTGGATGATACATATGAAGTTCCACAGTCTCCTATTTTACAGATTCATAAGAATCATCCAACTGATCAAATCATTGGTCCTTCTACTTCTGGAGTTATGACAAGACATAAAGCTAAGGGTTTCACAAAACCTCACAATGCTTTACTTAGCTTTGTGTATAAACAAAACAGGCTAAATCATAAGGACCATCAAACCTGCTTATTTACTTGTTTCATCTCTCAAGAGGAACCCAAGAATATTGCTCAAGCTTTGACTAAAGAAAGCTGGGTTGAAGCTATGCAAGAAGAACTTCTTCAATTTAAACTTCAAGAAGTTTGGGTTTTATGTGATCTTCCAGATGGGAAGAGAGTTATTGGAACCAGATGGGTTTTTAGAGTCAAAAGAGATGAAAGAGGGAATGTTATCAAAAACAAGGCAAGGTTAGTTGCTCAGGGTTATAGACAGGAGGAAGGGGTAGATTATGATGAGGTATTTGCTCCTGTAGCAAGGATTGAAGCAATTAGAATATTTCTTGCTTTTGCTTCATTTATGGGTTTTCAGGTATACCAGATGGATGTCAAGAGTGCCTTTCTATATGGTACTATTACAGAAGAGGTGTATGTGAAACAACCTCCAGGTTTTGAAGATCCTAAACACCCAAACAAAGTCTATAAGGTGGTTAAGGCTCTTTATGGTCTTCATCAGGCACCTAGAGCTTGGTATGAGAGGCTCTCTATATTCTTACTGCAACATGGATACAGGAGGGGAGCTATAGACAAGACTTTGTTTATCAAGAGAGACAAGAAGGATATCATGTTAGTTCAAGTGTATGTTGATGATATCATATTTGGGGCTACCAAACAGTCCATGGTTAAGGAGTTTGAGCAGTTGATGCAGAAGGAATTTCAAATGAGTTCAATGGGAGAGTTAACTTTCTTTTTAGGACTTCAGGTTAAGCAGTCCAAGGAAGGAATTTTCATTAGCCAAGACAAGTATGTTACAGACATACTTAAGAAGTTTAATTTTGATGATATGAAGGCTGTTACTACACCTATTAAATCTATCAATTCATTGGGTAAAGATGAAGATGGACAGCCTGTTGAAGTCAAGCTGTACAGGTCAATGATTGGCTCTCTTATGTATCTTACTCCATCAAGGCCTGATATCATGTTTGCAGTTTGTCTATGTGCAAGATATCAAGTCTCACCAAAGATCTCTCACTTGAATGCAGTAAAAAGAATTTTCTGTTATTTGAAACAACAACCTATGTTGGGGTTGTGGTATCCTAAAGAGTCACCTTTTCACTTGGAAGCTTTTTCAGATAGTGACTATGCAAGTGATAATTATGATAGAAGATCCACAACTAGTGGATGCCAATATCTTGGAAGAAGGTTAGTCTCCTGGCAATGCAAAAAGCAGACAATTGCAGCAACATCATCTACTGAAGCTGAATATGTAGCTGCTGCAAGTTGTTGTGGATGCAGAATCAACTCTTGGACTATGGGTTCAATTTCAAAAATACTCCTATCAATATTGATAATGAGAGTACAATTTGTATTGTGAAGAATCCTGTGTATCATTCCAAGACAAAGCATATTCAGATTAGGCATCACTTTATCAGAGATTGCTATGAGCATAGGCTCATTAATGTGGTTAAAGTTCACACGGATGACAATGTAGCTGATTTACTCACAAAAGGTTTTGATGTGTCACGATTCAATCACTTGGTCGTGAGCATTGGAATGATTAACTACTAAGCTATGTTTAAGGGGAGGACTATAAGGTGTTAGGTATAGTCTTGTGTATTGCTTGAGGAGAGGATGCTTGTTTATACTTAGTTTATATGAAGGTATTTGGCAAAGTACTGTTTTTCCTGAAAGTACTGCTTGGGAAAGTACTGCTTATGTGGAAAGTACTGTTTGTCATATTAAAGTACTGTTCCAACGGTAATATTGATGGGTAATTGATAGTAACGGTAACTTTGTTATTATAGGCTGTGATTTTTCAAATCCCACCTATAAATAACTACTTTCCGATTTTCCCTCTCATATTATCACTTCACATCTTTTCTATACTTATCTCCCAATCACCATCTCTTTATTATTCGATCAAAATCTTTATTGTGCTCACTTATTCAATAATGGCGAATCGTTTAACTGTTTCAAAGCACAATATGGTGGCTAATTTGGACAAGACTGAGGCGAATGTGGCTTTTTATGATATTATTGATTATCTTACTGGGTCGCCTATTAGTTATGCTCTTTTAGTTGAGCCGGATATAATTGAACCATGGATTCAAGAATTTTGGGCTAATGCAAGAGATAATATGGAGGAGGATGAATATTATATTAGATCAACAGTTGCTGGACGGACTATCAAGATTACAGACGCCTCTATTCGAGAAGATTTATTATTTGGTGATGAAGATGGGGCTATTCGATTTGACAAGCAACTGATTTGGGATACTTTTAGGAATCTTGGTTATGAAGGATCTTTGACAGAACAAACATTCAAGAAAGCATTATTCTGTCCTCAATGGAAGTTCTTGATTCATGTATTGCTCCATTGCATAAGTTCTAAAAGTACTTCTTGGGAGCAGTTTGGGTCAAATATAGCATCTGCAGTGGTTGGTTTAGCTACAGACAGAGTGTTTAATTTTTCACGGCTTATTTTGGATGGGATGCTATCACATATCTCCTCTGGGTCAAAATGGTTGATGTACCTAAGGTTTGTACAGGTTTTCTTAAACAAGCAATTGGCTGATGTTCCAAAACCTGTTGCTTTGTTACCTGTCATTGTGCAACAAGCCAAAATATTTACATTCATGGCTAGGCGAAGTGATTTGTTCAGAGGTGGAGATATTCCATTAACTACTACAATGATGGAAGTTGTTCAAGCTGTACGTGATGAAGCTGGAGAGGATGAAGAAAGTGAAGGTACTGATTCTGTACAAGGTACTGCTTCACAAAGTGCTGCCTCACAAGGTACTGCATCTGCAAGTACTGCTTCTATTGAAGGTACTGCATCTTTACAGGGTATTGTTTCTCCAAGTCCCGAGGTTCAAGCAGAGATTGAAAGATCACCTCCTACATCTCCTCAATGTTCTGTTCCTGTTTCAGAGGCACATTCACATCTTCAAGGTGATGATCATACTATACCTCGTGAAGGTTTGACTTTGGATAATTATGCTTTGACAAGGGAGCTAGTTAGGTTGAACAAGACTATTGAGAGTCAAGCTAAAGCACTTAGGAAGTTGAGGCGTAAATATATCTGGTTGAGGAATTTTATTAAACCCTATATTCAAGGTTTCAACTTATGGGTTAAAGAGGAAAAAAACGTCGTAAACAACTTCGAAAGGAATTAAAACGAAAGAAGGTTCCTAAATCATCTTCTGTCAACTTGGGGAGGAATTCAGAAAAGGAAAATTCGAAAGAAGATGTTACAAAGAAGAAAGAATCTGTAAGTACTGCAGAAAAGATTATTTCAGATTCTGAGAAACAAGAAGAAGAAGTGCAAGTTCAAGGTACTGATGATCAAGGTACTGAACATCAAAGTACTGTTTTTCATGATATATCTAGGCAAGAAGTAATAACACCAATAACTCCAAGGGTATTGAATTTTGAAGAAGAAGCTGGTCCTTCTACAACTGTTATAGAATAAGATGAGGAAGCTACATTCAAACCTATTCATTCTGCAAGTGATGATGAATTAATTGCTACTATTTTTAGATTTGTCACAACCAAGAGGAGGAGTTACTATTAGAGATGTACAAGAAGAAGAACAACCAAGAGCTTCTCAACCTGAAATTGATCCTAAAGACAAAGGGAAAGGTATTCTGGTTGAAACTAAGAAAAAGAAACTCACTTTGGCAGAACTTAGAGCAATTGAAGTTGCTAGGAATGAAGCTGCAGCCAGAAAAGTTCAAGAAGAGTTAGATGCTAAAGATAGAGAAGAACAGGAAGCTCAAAAAGCTAAAAATAGAGAAGCAGCTCAAAAGGTGCAAGATGAATTAGATGCTGAAACTGCTGAACCTTTACAGTCTCCTACACCTGTTAGATATATGTCAAGAAGACCTAATTTAGCTAAAGAAAGGAATGCAATGATGGCATATTTAAAAAGCAGAGGATATAAAGGACTGCAGAAGCTAAATTATGTTGATATGAAAAGACTCTATGATGCTGAAACAGAAGCTTATAAGAAGAGTGTTGCTGACATTAAAGACTTCAGAGAAGAAGCTTATTGGACTGAAGCTGAAAGGAAGAAGAGCTTAAAGAGAAAAAGAAAAACTGAAGTTACAGATGTTCAGTTTTCAAAGAAAGAAAAGGTTGAATTAAGATCTGAGACTAGTGATGAATTGAAGAATTATCTCAGAGTGGTAGATTTTGATTATACAAAGGAAGATAATGACATGAAGATGAACAGATCAAAGATTAGTGTTTTCAAAGTTGTGAAATCTAAGAATGGAGATTACATGGTTTTTCATAAAGAAGATGAAAGCTTCAAAGTTTTCAAAAGGCTATGGGGTTTGCTGCATATTATAGATAGAGTAGACCTATTCTACTTATATCATGTTGTGAAGGCTTATTTTGAAGATAATCCATTAGAAGGGATTGGTTTGGTTTTACATGGTGATCTCATAACTATGTGGGAAACTGAAGAAGAGAGCACTGATGATATCTGGAAGAATCAAGAAAGCTGGGAAATAGTTTGCTGGAGATTCTTTGAAGAATCTGGAGTTCATGTTTTGGAGCTAGAAAATGGAACAATGATACACATGTTTGCAGAAAGAAGATACCCTCTTACAGTTGAGCTCATGAGAAGAATGCTAGAGCATGGATTGGAAGTAGAAGAGGATAATGAAACTGCTTGCATGGTTATCAATTAGTTTATCAACTGGACTACTATTGCTGAGAATGATCAATGACTGGTATGAACTTTATTTGAATAAATACTTTTTGATATATCAGTACTTTTATTCAAAGTACTGCTGATCAGACAGTACTTTCATCAAAGTACTGTTTGCTGAACTAAACCAGTTAAATGAATTTTAGAAGTAACCTTTTTGCTAAGTAATAAATATTTTGAAATAAAGGTTGAATAAATGGTTTTTGTGATGATAACATCAATAGGTTATCAATCCACCATGGTTACAAAAGGATTGACTAATCCATGAGCAAACGGCTCTGGTAAAGATATATCAAATCCGTTTTTAGTTGACAACTTGCTAATAAGTTGGATGGTAATCAACTCACCATATCAGTAATGTGAAGAGTTGGCTAGCCCACAAGAAAATGGCTTGTGGTAAAGGCTGTGGAAAAACCATTATTGGTAATTAGTTCACCATTAGATAGAAGAACTAACTAGTCCAGAAGGGTACAACTTTTGGTAAAGACAAAACAAATCTGTTGATAGCTGGTGGTTTGCTAAAAATCATATGGTTATCAATGTACCATGGTCTTACACACCAAAACATTTGGCTACTCCAGAGATAATGGCTTTGGTAAAGAGATCTAAATCCATTATTTTTTCAATGATTCACTTGAAAGTGATGAGAATAGTATGCAACTTAAACTGAATTAATGTACAATTTGTCATATGTTGCTGTGTTGCTGAAAAGATGGAGATTGCTGAATGATGCTGTGGAAAGAACAATTCTAAGAGATATTTTGACAAGCACAGATATTACAGAGATACAATCTAAAGACTAAGAAACAATCCGTTTTAAAGATGAAGCTGTTAAAGATATATTCACAAAGGAACTTGAAGTCAAGCAAGTAGAATTCAAGTTAGGGGAGGATTGTTGGGATATGAAAGTGCTGAAGATATGAAAGTACTAAAGATATGAAAGTACTGTAAGCTGCAAAGAACTGGAAGAAGTCAAATAGTCAAAGTACTGCTAAAGACAGAGTCAAAGTACTGCAAGATAAAGTCAAAGTACTGCTAGAACAAAAGAACTGTTATATTCGTTTATGGAAAGAATTGTATTCCATGTTTAGATTACTTGTCGTCCAAGGTTATCAATTGTAAACCGACTAGGATATCCTTGAGCCTATAAAAGGACTCCTAGATTGGCATTAGAGGTACGATTTCAGAAAAAGAGTTTTAGAGTTTACGAATTAGTGTTTTAGAGAAAAGTTTGATTATCTTAGAGTTGTATTAGAGTATCTGCATAATAAGCAGATTTAGAGTTTATAATAAAGTTATTCTTCTTAGCTTTGTTAAGTAAATTTCGCGTACTTGATAAAGATTGCTCAGTGTTTCTTTGTTAATAACTTAGGATTTATCCGAGGTTATTAAACCTTAACAAGCTAGTTAAGTTAGTTTGATTAAAGTATATCGATCCAACAAGGGCTTGTTTCATTCTCACGGGGAACCGACATTATCTATCGACTTTCTCTTAGAGATTGTTGATATTGAAAAAGGAGACCCTCTCCCTAGTCTCCGATATAGGATCCAAATATGCACAAATTGAGTCTAGAGCCACGAGATCATCAACAAATCTCATTAGGACACTTTCAATGAAGACTCTCTGTTTCACACAATGTGGAAAGAGAGATTATATCTTGAGTCCTACGCATTATCCTTGTGGTATTGCCAGAACATCCGAGTTATATGCAAACATATTCACAATGAAGATGGAAAGCCTTCTGGAGCCAACATCATACAAGCTCCTGGTAGGTGGTATGTGAGATCTATTCTATAGATCAACCATGTGACAACTGAAATGAAACAATGGGGCGATTCAATCTTTTGAATCAATCCTGGTTCAGGTTATGGATTGACAGATACCTTTGAAAAACTGGTCGTTGTGCTTAAAAACTCTTTTCTTTAGCACTTCGACCGTGTTCGAATATTTCAAATCAAAAGGTGTTTATGATTGATAATTGATTTTCATTAAAACCTTCGTTGTATTGCAAAAACAATCTCTATTGAGCGATACACGATTGTTTTTCAAATCTCTTTTCATCAATCAGTGAATCTCTATTCGCTGGTTCACTCACTCCGTGTTGTCTTCTTTGAGACGTTCCGGTTTGAGAATAGCTAGAGCAGCTGCGAAACCCTGTCAAGGAAATTCTTCGGAATTATACATGATCACAGGCAGTACTTGTATTGATCAACGGGGAACCGTGGGCCGTGTACCTCAATTCAACGAAAGTGATCAAAGACACTTTCGTGAGCTTTATTGCTAAATGTTTTATGCAGGTACGCCCTACGTTTGCAGCTGATCAGAATGATGCGGTCAATCCATAGCCGCATGCTCACTCAAAACATTCATCTCAAAAGAAATCATGATTAGTGCATCAATGACTCTGATATTTTCACACCATGCTTCTGCTACGCTGCTGCCAATATCATGAATCAATGAAAGCTTCCGCTACTCTGATGAGAATATATCATGATCCAGAATGTGAGCATGTCGGTCTGTTTGTCACAACATCACATAATACCAACACCACAATGGATGTCTTAGAGATTTTTTGTTAGTTGATGATCTCAAAAGCTGGCTCAAAATTATTATCACGTGGATCAGTAAAAGACCTCCACTTGGATTAACCAAACATGCAATAAGAAGAATCAATGACTACGAGCTTCAGAGAAAAGTACTACATCAAGAATGGAAGAACAATCTTTTAATATAATATTTGTTTGTATTCAATGTATGTTTAATGTGTGTTTGAGGTGACCTCCCTTAGGGGGAGATTGTTAGGATTTAGTAAATCCAGTTATTAAAGAGTCGGTCACCTCAGTGGGCGCAATTGCATTTTATTACTGAAATAATATTCTTGTAATGTTGTCAATTTCAGCGGGAGCTACGGGATTTATTTCCTTGTGAGTCACCCATCTGATTTCAAACTTGCTTTGAAATAATTCATCACTTTCCGAATATGAACAACCATTGCTTAAAGGAAAATTGCATTTTGTTTTATAATATAACTCGTTGCCTTTCTGCTGTTGCTCTATGAAGCGTTATCTATAGAATAAATATCCACAATTTCTTATTAAAGGTTATAGTTCTAAAACTACTTATAATATCTATGACATTACATATTGTTTTTAATGATATGATGTTGTGCCTTACACAAGTGGGAGAAATCTCAAAGTGTGTGCAAGGAACAACAATATTATTGGTATCTCTTGACCACAAGGTAAGAAAACTAATAATTCTACTAGGACTTAAACACTCTAGATGTTTATTGCCCTACTACATGTTAATAAGAATTCTACTAGGACTTAAACACGTAAGATGTTTGTTGCCCTACTATATTCTAATAATGATTCTACTAGGACTTGAACACGCAAGTTGTTTGTTGCCCTACTACATTCAAATGTCATGATATAGTGTAAAGATACTTCAACATTTGACTACATGTTTTAGTCAACATAATTATGGTTATATGGTAATGATCATAATTTTGAAGTATAAAATTAACTTGAAATTACTATAGAACTCAAGAGTTTGCGTTCATGATTACTTTTGTTAGTATAATTATGCTTACATGTTAAGACATAATTATAAAGTTCATGAATTAATCAATGACTTATAACATAAATTATATATAGTAAAATTGTTATGTCTTCTTGTTAACACATAAACATGAGGCATTTGAATTATTCTAAGACTTATAATGTATTATTAACATGTTCTGTTTTCTTGTAAACACATGAACATATGATTCTTGAACAGTTCTGTCTTCTTGTGAACATATGAACATAAGGTTCTTGTATTATTCAATGAATATACATTATAGCATGCACTCGGTTCGTAAATAATTAATAGCAATTTGGTTTGACCCAATTGACAAGTATTTGGTCCAAAGAGAATTAAGTTATCTATGGAATTATGATATAGTTTCACAATTCTAATACTCATAGAATACCACTTCATTATGGTATGTCTAATGTGATGAAACAAACCATATTCATATTGTTTGGTTCATGATAGCTTTAAATTGCTCTACCTCCAAAAATATATCAAGGTTAGAAAATTGCATGTGTCATGGATACACTCAATATAGTTCAAACCAATAAGGTATTCAAGACAATCCATAACTGAACACCCTAATTCATTAGGGATTTTAGGTTTTTCCACTCAAACGACTTGAATCCTAAATCCTTTGGATTTTTGATTTTTCTAAACTTCATAGCTTGAAGATTGTATTTTTGGTGTTCTTCCTAGCTTGACGAAACACAAAACTGATGCTTAGGTTTTTGGTTAAAGAATTATACAAATTAGAGTTTTTCTAACAACCCTAATTAGAGTTGTTGGAAGGAATTCCAGTATATCTTGATTTAAGTTATGAATTTGTTAAAATCTTATGAAACATTTTATTAACAAATCTTGAGATGAGAACTTAAAATGTATTTTGTGGTTCCCAATAAAGAACAATTTATTGTTGCTTAAATACTTAGTATTTAGAGCATTGTCTCTACTTACAAAAGTAAGTGGGAGCATATACAAATCTTAAAGTTTTTGAGAACAAAATACTTAATCTTCTAAATTTCACTTATTAATGTCATACTAAGGTTAAACATGTAAATGTCGACCGAAGTATAATGATTACTGTCATTCATAAATCCGTGAGGATGCCTCATCAGTTGAGTGATATTTTATATCAATGCTGAGGGATATAAGTTAGAAGATTATTGTGAATCAGCTAACTACTAAAATACATTATCACATCTTGAATCTGATAAATATTTTAGAACTATGAATGATATGATGCAGTCCTTAAAAGGCAAATCAAGTTTTGAGCTTGATTGTTATTTCGCCTAATAGTTAACCTATGAGGTTGGAATGAGTTTCTTTTGAAGAAAGGCTCACAAGGACAAAATTGTATACATATTAATGCATGGAATTTAATAAGAAGTTTTAAATCATACTTAAGCAATTGATTGTGATTAGATTTTCTTATATATGCATGTATTAATTATATAAAGATAATTAGTTGTCATACATATTTCCCTTGTAGTTGGATATGGCAATTAAATTTTTTATAACTCTTTCTTTATGATTACCTTTTGCGAGGACGGTGTGTAATTAAAAGGGTTGTGAATCTATATAATCTTTATGTAATATACAAATTTAAGCAATCCAAGTTTGGATTGGATCATACATCTAAGAGCTGAGATCTTGAATTTAATTACAATATGGTTCTAATTGAATTAAGATAACTCTTGAGTACATCTGACATTGAGTGGGAGCAATGTGTTTTTCCTTAAAATTTATATGTTGAAGATATCATTCCATTTAAGATAGATATTAATCCTTAAACTTTGAATGAAACTTCACTTGAAATTTAGGGAATAAAACAAACAACCTTGAAATAAATGTTTATATGGAATAAACAAATGCGGAAAATTAAGTCCAACACAAATGCAATATATTATTCAAGCAAGTCTTAAATGGTATATTTCACTTGGAGTAAATTATTACATGCTTGGAAACCTTATGTTTTAACTAAGGATTTATCATGTATATATATTATATTGTGTATAGACTAGTTGTTGTTTTTGGACAAGAACAAAATGAGCTAACAACAAAAATATCTCATTGAGAGTGTTTACATTAGTGTTAATAAAGATGTTTACGAATTATAAAGCATAATGTTGTATAAGTACAAATGATGCTACTGGATTATTAATACTAGTTGTAGTAGGATTTCATTTTTTATGATAAATCTGCTTGTAACATATTTGATTTCACAAACACATCATAACATAATCAAAAGAGGCGTACAATGTGAGGTTTTAGAGAGAGAAAGAGTTAGAGGTGTGGGAACTTAGTGAGAGAATATGAAATTATTATTATGAGCTCCAACTCTCTACCTTGGGAGGTAGAGAGTATTTATAGTCTTTACATAAATCGCCACCTACGGGCTGTGGATCAGGCATACAGTGGGTAAAGACCCGTCCGTCCTCCACGGTTTTACTTAACTAAATACTACTAAACATTAACTAATCTACGACTACGAGCTTTCTAACGATTACATATACTTGAGGTGACTGATGAGTGTCTAAATACTCATCATTTTTGTATAATCTAAACTGCAAAATCATCTGAAAACACTCAGAAACACATCAAAATGATCAAAATATCATAAATCAGTGTTTTATGTGTTTTAAATGCAAAAATATCAAAATCAGATGAAAAATGTATCAAGTTCGCAAAATTGGCAGTTTTAGTCCCCCAAGTTTTAAAAGTTGTCAAATCTAGTCCCTGAAATATCAAAATGTGGAAATTTATCATTCAAGGTCCCTGAAGTATTCTAAGTTGTTTAAAATGATCCTTGAATGATTCTTTGGTCAATTGGCAAGAAAGGTCCCTAAACTTTGAAATTTTGCAAAATTAGTCCTTGGACTTTAAAAATAGATTTTATGCAAAAAGGGTCCTTGTTTTATCAAAGTTTGTCAAAATAGGTCCTTGTGATAAGTTTGGAAAGTTATCAAATTCAGTCCTTGAAGTTTGGTGTAATTGCACTTTTGGTCCTTATTGTTACCACTTAACCAAACGGACACCTTATATCAATCCAAACCCAATCTAGGCCCAAAACCCATCTAAGCCCAAACCTTGACCCGCCCTTTGTTATTAGCAACCCGGTCAAAGAAGGTCAAACCCACCCTTAGCGCGCCCAAATACCAGCTACTGTAGCTCCTTCTCTCACAAACACTGAAATTTCAAAAACCAGTCATGGTTTCCACTCCTTTTTCTCACCCCTCCCATACTATGTTCCCTCCTCCTCCACTAACAACAAAAACCTTAATTGATTGAACCTAACTCTCATTAAAGCATAAACCTGCTTTGAAGATATTTGGCGCCAAAATCACATGTGGACGGTTCTGATGAATTTGAGTAATCCAAGGGCTCAAAAGTGGTGGAAAACATTCAGAGTACATGAAGGAGTGCTTAAAGTCTATAAAGAGAGAGAGAGAGAGGCATTGTATCAGATATCTAATATAATTTTAAGTTTTCTTAAGTCGTTTTCTTTAATCCAAGTCTTATATTGTATGTTTTCAATTCCAAGTGTTTTGTTTAAGCTTATTAAGTGTATTTGAATCCTTTTCAATAATCAATTTCAAGTTTTCAGTATCAATTTCAGTTTATGCATTTTTCATTCAAAAATCTCAATTTATGCTAATGTTGTTGTTTGATGTTTGTATGGACTGAGTTAGCTCACATAAGCTCCCATATAGCTTTTCTAAGCTATTAGAGATATTAAAATTCAGTTTAGAAGCAAAACAGAAAAAAATCACAAAAATACAAATTAAATATCCAAAAAATCAAAAATCACTTGGAGATGATGTTCACAGCTGGAGCAAGGTGTATTATGGATGGCCTTGGGTTAGTAGATTATTGGTAAGCTTATAGGGGTGTTCACTGGTTCTGATTTTCAGTTTTGAGCTTGGAAGCTATTGTAAGCCTTTTTGATAAATTTGGCATTTTACTGTTGTAGTGATTAATTAGCTTATCTTTTTGTTTCTTTGTGTTCACTAGTCATAATTAAGTGTATCTAGGTTTTAAAATCAGTAGCTTGTTCTTTGGAATTCATAGTTGCCTTAAAATCTCATTTGGGCAGTCAAAATAGCTTAAGTCTCATTTCTTAGTTTTAAGTTGATATTACTGTTGGTTCAAGCTTAATTGGTCTTAATTAATGATTATGTGATGTTTGAAATCAAGTTCATGGTTTATATTTGTGAGTTGTTTTGAAAAAAGTTCTAAGACAGTCAAATAAGGGGTGTTTGTTTTAGCCTGTTTGATTGTGATCAAAAGAGTTTAAGACAGTAACAGTCTTTGTTCTATGTCACTTTAGTGCCTATTAACTTAAACAAGTCAAGGAAACCAGTACTTCTTTGGATAAAAGTCAAAATCACATTTGATCTTAACTAGGTTGTCCACTGTTGGAATGTAATAAGATAGGATCATGATTTTGTGTTAGAAAGTTAATAATCTTGCTCAAATCAGTCTTAGTTTACCTTTACACATCATATTAAGTGCTTAAGATCAGATCAAAGTTCACTTTGGTCAACTTTTTAGTTGTTCTCAAAAAGTCAAAATCTCATAAGGTCGTTTTTGAATAAAATTTGGAATTTCACTGTGGGTTTATTAATAGGATCCAGCTTATAATCTTTTGGATTTTTAAAGTCTAGTTGCTTAAGAAAAATACAAAAATGCTAGTTCTTGGTTTCTCAGCTTTTTGAGTGCTTATTTCTTAGCTTTTTGTGAGTACCTGTTTCATAAAACTGTCCTGTGCACAGTTGATAAGCTCAAATTGATAAGCTCACATAGAGCTTATTAGTTGTCCAAATCTTGTGTTCCTTAGTTCTTTGGGTAGCCAAACTGGTCATCTTGAAGTTTCAAGACTTAGTTTTCACTTTGGAACTTGTTTGCTAGGGCTGCAACAAGCCTCAAGCTTGTCCCACTTCTGTGAAAAAGCCAAGTGCTTATTGTCTTTACTCTAGCTTATCAGTTTGCTTCTTCTTACCTTTTAGCTTCATTTGAGTAGTTTTCAGCTTATTGTATCCTATTCCATCCTTTGTTTCAGTGTGCAAGCTTGTTTGAGCTTATTACACCAAAATAAGCTCTTAAAGCCACTGTTGGATTCATAAGCCATCAAATCAGCTTATTTGTGTTTTGTAAATTTTTTGTCTTTATTAAAGTTTCATATTATTAGTATATAAGTAGTTTTCAAAGAGAAAATTCAGAAAAACATCAATATAAAAATAGCGATAGCGTTTATTTAATATTTTTTAGCTTTTTGATTTTTCTTTTCAACTTTTTAATAAGAAAATCTTGTTTTTCTATTTTTCTTAGGTTTCTGTCATCATATAGTATTTTTAGAAAAAGTTTCAGATTTTTCTCTATCTTTTTAGTATTTATTATAATTTTAAATAGTTAAAAATAGTAATTAATTAGTAATAAATAATTAAAAAGCATAAAAAATATATTTTCTGTTTTAAAATTAGTTTTATCATATTTTAGATTTTTCAAAGTTAAAATTTTATTTTTCCAAGTTTATTTTCTATTTTCTAGTATTTAAGTGTATTTTAAATAATAATTAATTAGTAATAATTAAATAAAAAGTGTGAAAAATATATTTTTAGTTTTAAAATTAGTTTTATAGTATTTTAGATTTTTCAGAATCATAAGTTTATTTTTCTAGCCTTATTTTGTATTTTCTTCTAATTTAGAGTATTTATTAAATAGTTAAAATAGTTTTTGATTAATAATAATTAATTAAATAGTGTTAAAAATAATTTTCTTTTTCTAATAATTTTCTTTTATTTTTAGGATTCCAAAAATGTCATTTTTATATTTTTAGGCCTTTTATTTCTTAGTTTTCACTTTTTATTTTGTACGTAGACGTAGTTTTTTAAAACTTACGTTTACGTTTCTTTGATCTGATTGTTGTGCTTTCCAAATATGTACTCCATTCCATTCCAATCAATCAATAGTGTAATATTTCTAATCATAACCTTTACAGATCACTATCCTTAGTGATCATTCCATCATCTGAATCAGTGTTTAACACACCATTGAGTCTCCTTGGGACTAAACGACCCGGGAATTCACTATATTCTCTGATCTTCATTGCATTTGTGTTTAAGCTATTTTAAGTCTGTTAGACTTGACGGTTTAGCTTAGATCAGTGACCGACTCTTTAATAACTGAATTTACTAAATCCTAACAATCTCCCCCTAAGGGAGGTCACCTCAAAAATACATAGAATACAAACTGATATTACAATAAGATTGTTCTTGGTTTCTTGTTAATGTTCTTTGCTCTATAGCTCGTAGTCATTGATTCTTCATTATTGCATGTTTGGATAATCAATGTGGAGGTCTTTAACTGATCCACGTGATAATGAGTTTTGAGCCAGCTTTGAGATCATCAGCAAACATAAATCTTAGACTCATCCATTGTGATGTTGGTATTATGTGATGTTGTGACTTATGGACCGACATGCTCACATTCTGGATCATGATATATTCTCATCAGAGTAGCGGAAGCTTTTGTTGATTCATGATATTTGCAGCAGCGTAGCAGAAGCATGGAGTGAAAATATCAGAGTCGTTGATGCACTTATCATGATTTCTTTAGAGATGAATGTGTAGTGTGAGCATGCGGCTATGGATTGACCGCTTCATTCTGATTAGCTGCAAACGTCGGGCGTACCTGCATACAACAGTTAGCAATAAAGTGCACAAAAGTGTCTTTGATCACTTTCGTTGAATTGAGGTACACGGCCCACGGTTCCCCGTTGATCAGTACAAGTACTGCCTGTGATCAGGTATAATTCCGAAGAATTTCCTTGACAGGGTTTCGCAGCTGGTCTAGCTGTTCTCAAACCGGAACGTCTCAAAGAAGACAACATGGAGTGAGTGAACCAACGAATTGAGATTCACTAATTGATGAAAAGATATTTGAAAAGCAATCGTGTATCGCGCAATAGAAATTGTTTTTGCAATACAACGAAGGTTTTAATGAAAATCAATTATCAATCATAAACACCTTTTATTTTGAAATGTTAGTACACAGTCGATGTGCTAAGGAAATGAATTTTAAAGCACAACGACCGGTTTTTCAAAGGTATCCGTCAATCCATAACCTGAACCAGGATTGATTCAAAAGATTGAATTGCCCCATTGTTTCTGTTCAGTTGTCACATGGTTGATCTATTGGATAGATCTCACATGCCACCCACCAGGAGCTTGTTTGATGTTGGCTCCAGAAGGCTTTCCATCTTCATTGTGAATATGTTTGCATATCACTCAGATGTTCTGGCAATACCACAAGGATAATGCGTAGGACTCATAAGATGTAATCTCTCTTTCCACATTGTGTGAAACAGAGAGTCTTCATTGACAGTGTCCTAATGAGATTTATTTGATGATCCCGTGGCTCTAGACTCAATTGTGCATATTTGGTTCCTATGCCGGAGACTAGGGACAGGGTCTCCTTCTTCAATATCAACACACTCTAAGAGAAAGTCGATAGATTATGTAGGTTCCCCGTGAGAATGAAACAAGCCCTTTTAAGAGGAACTTGAGTGGCTTGGGAAGATGTAGTGCAGTGCGTCACTGGGTCCATGACGTCTTGTCTTCAATACCGATGTTACCTTGGTAACCACCAGTAGCATATGAATTGAACCCGGTTTCTGCCCTAAGGTTGAATAAATGGATTTCTTTTCACCCTTTTTCACATTCAATTCTTTTTCATTCTTCAACCCCTTCAGTGCTTACCGAGACTTCATAACTAGAACCTTGTTTGGTTTATTCCAGTACTAGCTCAGTCTCAGTCCGCACTCTTCCCATATCTCATTTTTCTCCTTTTTATCATCATACCTAAGGACTTCTACACTAACTAGTGGATTGTCCCTGGGTAGATCCCTCCGGTTCTGGCGGATCATGGGAACGAATACCTAACCTAACCATCCTTATATCACCATACATAAAGTAAATTTGGTCGGTCTATTTGGTATTGTTCATCTGCCTTTGGAACCAATTGAAAACCATTTGAAAATCAATCCAGATACTTGTGATATATTATCAAATCATTTTGTACCTGAATTGTTTTTTATATTTTTAGAAGAAGAGCTCCCCCTCAACATGTGCATCATGTATTAGAAATCGTTTTAGCACACAGAGGCAAGAGGAAGTATTAACTTCTTTGATTACCATTTTCTAAAAGATATCAACATCACTTCCCTGATCAAATCAAGTATATAAAGCATATTGAGGAAGGATGAGGTTTTCATAAGTTTGCTCCCCCTTAATATGTGCCTCGAGGTTTCAAAGAGTTTTGCACATATTAGAAGGAACCTGCACTTAGAGGCAAATCAATCACGTTTCAATTCTTTGTGGTTTTAAAAGGATGGTCCCCCTCAACATGTGCATGGAAAATTTGAAATCGTTTGACACATGTGGGGAGGAAAGCTTGCAAAACACTTGTGAAACCATTTACCGAATCATCAGTTTATATCCAATTTAAATCACAAATTCTCCCCCGATCACAATTTTCTAATCATTTGAGATTTGTGATCTCTGTAGATTTAAATTGATTTTGAAAGCTTTTGAGGAGAATTGTGACTTGATTATGAAAACATTTTAACTGATAAGGATCGGATTATGAGACTTTCAACTCCATTGATTAAACATGCATGATTATCTTTTTGAAAACAATTGTATGACAAATAACCTTTTGATTTAATTGAAATCATTCTCCCCCTCAATCAATGACATAAGTTGTTGATTGAGAGATAGATATTTTTGACAAACGTTAAGACCAGATGATTTTCAAAAATAGAGTCCGAGTTATTTTTCAAAGCAATTAGTTTTCATTAGATGGTAAGTAATTGTTTATAGAATCAGAGCATGAGTTTTGAAAAACAAGATAAAGAATGGCTCTGTTCTTTCTTTGAAAAACGGGATACTGCCTGAAATGACAATAAACCATATATTTCACTTTCTCCCAAAAATATTCTTGATTTTTTGATTTTTTTTTTTTTTTTTTTTTTTGAGAACATTCGAACAACATCTAAAGTCCCGTGTCATTCATTGAATGACAGCACAAAGACCGTAGATATTATCGAATCGAGAAAAATCATGACAAAAAGACAATATTTTTTTTTTTAAAATTTTCAAGATTTTCAATTTTTTTTTTTTTTTTTTTTTATGGATTTTTGAAAGTTTTATATTTTTCTATTTGCTTTTTGAATAAATATTTACAAGAGATGGATGAAGAAAGACCTTTACTCCTCGTCTCCCTCTTGAAGACGTTTGAGTGTTTTCGGTTGTAGACTCTTTAGACCAAGTCTTGGGAGGATAAACTCAAAACGTTCCCTAGGAAGAGCTTTGGTGAAGATGTCTGCTAATTGATATTCTGTCCTCACAAAATAGAGTTCCACCACACCGTTCTCTACTTGCTCCCTGATGAAATGATGTTGAATGTCGATGTGCTTTGTTCTTGAGTGTTGAACGTTGTTGCATGAAAGAGCAATAGCACTTTTATTATCACAGTACAGAGGAATTTTGTTGAATTCAAAGTCATAGTCAGATAATTAGGATCTCATCCATAGGATTTGAGCACAACAAGATGACATGGCTATGTATTCAGCCTCTGTAGAGGAAATAGAAGTACTCATTTGTTTCTTTGAAGACCTGCTCACAAGCTTATCACCCAAAAACTGAGCTCCTCCAGACGTACTTCGACGTGTATCTTGACATCCTGCATGATCAGCATCTGCATAGGCTGTTAGTGACATACCGGTGTCCTTCGGGTACCAAAGTCCCATATTGATGGTTCCTTGGAGATACCGAAAGACCCGTTTAACCGCTTCAAGGTGCTTTTTGGTATGCTTAGCCTGATATCTAGCACACATGCAAACAACGAAAAAAATGTCTGGTCTACTGGCTGTGAGGTACATCAGGGATCCAATCATACTACGATATTTCGTTTGGTCTACCATGATCCCTGAGTGGTCCTCATCCAGTTTAGTACGCTCTATCATGGGAGTGTCAACAGGGTCACAAGTATCAAATCTAAATTTCTTTAAAATCTCATTTGCATATTTAGATTGATTTATAAAAATGCCTCCGGGACTTTGTGAAATTTGTAATCCCAAGAAAAATGACATTTGTCCCATCATTGACATTTGAAATTTGGAACCCATTTCATTTGAAAAACGATTACATTCATTGGGGTCAGTCGAGGCAAAAATAATATCATCAACATATATTTGAACGTGAATTAAATGTTTGCCTGACGTTCTGGTGAACAATGTCGGATCAACTGCTCCTTTGCTGAATCCAGTGGATAGAAGAAACTTTGATAGCGTATCAAACCAAGCCCTTGGAGCTTGCTTCAAACCGTAAAGAGCCTTCTTCAAACGATAGACGTGAATAGGATGCTCTGGATTCACAAAGCCTTCAGGTTGGCTGACGTATACGACTTCTTTAAGATCTCCGTTAAGAAAAGCCGTCTTTACATCCATCTGATATACTACCATGTTCTTACTTGCAGCATTAGCCAAGAAGATTCTGATTGCCTCGTTACGAGCAACTGGAGCAAATGATTCTTCAAAGTCAATACCCTCCTCTTGACGGTATCCTTTTGCAACCAATCGAGCCTTGTTCTTTTAAAACATCACCATGCTCATCAAGTTTTACTTTGAAGATCCACTTTAGAGCAATGATCATTGCAAAATCTGGAGCAGGTACTAATTCCCATACATCTAGTTGGTCAAACTCATGAATTTCTTCTTGCATGGCATTGAACCAGCTGTCTTCATTCATGGCAGTTTTCACGTCTTTTGGTTCGATCTTAGAGAGTACGGAGTTGAAGAAGCACTATAAGGCATCGGTTGCAAGTTGTTTCCGTGTGGATACTGGACGAGAGAGGTTTCCAATGATTTTTTCCAATGGATGATCATGTGTCCATTTCCTAAGATGTTCATGTGGTTGTTGTTGAGGAACTGAAGTAGCAGAGTCTATATCTCTTGATGACGATGGTTCTGATGATGATTTAGGAGCAAATATGTTTTCAAAGGGTTCATCTTCTGGAGGAGCAAACGGGTTTTCATCATCTGTAACAGCAGCAACATTTCCATTGTGTACACTCGATGATTGATGATTTGTTGATGAGACAGAGTGATCAGCAGCAGGCGCTTCTTGACTTAATGACATTGAAACTGAAGGATTAACTTCATTGACAGGGATAGAGGCAGCCTCTGTTGATGGAACTGACATATCATTAGCACTTGCCTCATATTGTTCATCAAACATTGGATCAAATAATTTCTTCAAATCATCTTCTGAAGGAGGTACATAAGGAGTTGCTGGTGAGGGATTAGAAACAAGGGTAGAACCGATAGGACTACTTGATGAAGGTTGAAATGCGGGTCCAGAACTGGATTGTCCTGGAGCCATTTGACCGGTCAGCTCATCGAACGTAATGTGAATTGTTTCCATGATATTTCGGGTTCTGTTGTAGATTCGATATCCTTTTCTGTTTGGTGCAAAACCTACAAATACTCCAATGTCCGATTTAGCTTTTAGTTTACCTAAATCTTGACCGTCATTAGTTGGGTAACATAAAGCACTAAACTTACGAAGGTAGGATAGATCAGGTTTTCGTTTATGGACAAGTTCATATGGAGTTTTTCCATGAGAGGTGTGAATAAGGGAACGATTTTGGGTGTAGCAAGCAATAGCAATGGCTTCAACCCATAGAAACATTGGAACCTTTGAATAAATTAGCATTGTTCTTGCGGCTTCCATAAGAGTTCGATTTCGTCTTTCAACTACACCGTTCTGTTGAGGAGTTCGTGGAACACTTCTTTGATGACTGATTCCAACACTTTCATAAAACTGAATTAAGTCTTTGTTAACAAACTATGTGCAATTGTCTGTTCGAACAATTCTAACAGTATTGTTGAGTCGAACCTGAAGCTTTTTGATAAGTTTGATGATGACATCTGGAGTTTCATCATTTGTCCTCAAAAACTTTACCCAAGTAAATCGAGAGTAGTCATCAACAACTACTAGAATGTATTTCTTCCCATTTATCGTTTGCACTCTCATTGGTCCGCACAGATCCATATGAATGGTATGAAGAACTTCCATTACTGAGTTTGTGGGTTTTGGTTTGTGGGCATATTTTGTGCTTTTTCCCAATTGGCAAGCTGAACAAAGATGATCTTTTTCATACTTTAATCTGGGTAATCCTCTTACTAAGTCCTTTCTGGAAAGATTGTTTATGGTACCAAAGTTCAAGTGATTGAGACGACGGTGCCATAGCCATGACTTAGTTTTGGAAGCCTTTGATAGCAAGCAGATGGGTGAAGATTTCATCATATCTTCGATAGAGATGGTGTATACGTTTGAACCACGAGTTCCTCTGAGAAGTTCCACACCATCAAGTTCTCTAACAAAGCAAGTATGTTTTCTGAAGGCCACTTCTAAATCTGAGTCACAAAATTGTCCGACAGAAAATAGATTATGTCCAAGACCTTCAACATAATATACCCCGGAAATCACACTATCTCCAACCACGTAATCTCCATAACCCATAATAGCACCAAAATGATCGTTTCCGAATCTCACAGTTCCGATGAATTTACTCACGAAGTTCATGAGCTGTGACCGGTCTCCAGTCATATGCTTGGAACAGCCTGAGTCCAGGTACCACAGAACGATTTGAACAATCTGCAGTTGAACACAGACAAGAATGGATAACTGGATAATTGGGATCCCCATGCAAGAATGGGTTCCATTTGGTTAGTAACAGTGATTGGAACACCCACATCAGAAGTAGAAGCAATAGAATCATCATAAATAGATGCAATGCTAGTGTCCGCATTTGACCTATTCAAAGTGTGTTCACTTCTTAAGGGAATAGTTCTACCAGTAGGCATCCATTTTCTAGTGGGCATTGACTTAGCAAATTTAGGGCACAAAAGTACACCCAAAATTCAAAGTTTAATGCTAGAAATGATCCAAATGATGCAAAAACCACTAAACTTTTTCAAACTCAAAAACCATCTAAAACCACTAGAAATCCAAGGATATGTAAGAGAGATGATCAAACCATGGCTCTCTGATACCATTTGTAACTTATTGGATTTCACAAACACATCATAACATAATCAAAAGAGGCGTACAAGGTGAGGTTTTAGAGAGAGAAAGAGTTAGAGGTGTGGGAACTTAGTGAGAGAAAATGAAAGTATTATTATGAGCTCCAACTCTCTACCTTGGGAGGTAGAGAGTATTTATAGTCTTTACATAAGTCGCCACCTACGGGCTGTGGATCAGTCATACAGTGGGTAAAGACCCGTCCGTCCTCCACGGTGTTACTTAACTAAATACTACTAAAAATTAACTAATCTACGACTACGAGCTTTCTAAAGATTACATATACTTGAGGTGACCGACTCTTTAATAACTGGATTTACTAAATCCTAACACTGCTAACTAGTTATGCTCAACATAGAGCATTGTTGCATTACACATTAAGAAATGAGAATACTTTACACTTTTAGGGCTCGTTTGGTTTGTTGCCAGGAATGACAATGGGTATCGGATTTGGAATGAGGTGGAATGATAATGGGTATGAAAAAGTGTATCATTACGATTGTTTATGTTTGGTTGATAAAATATGGTATGAAAAAGTGTATAGATATTTTAATTTTGTAGTGGAAAAAAGAGGGGTCCACGGAAATGGATTTCATAGACACCAAATTGGTGTGTAATGAATCTATAACTATGATATACCCATTTCATTACCGGGCCCACAAAACAAAACAAAACAAACACCGACTATGACTTTGAAAGTCATAGTCCCATTCCCATTAATGCAAACCAAACGGGCCCTTAGAAACTATAAAGATGATTGTTAGTATGTCGTTGATTTTTAATACCTCATGCAAGGTAGGGCGACATATCCATACGATAACTCTTGCAATAGTATGAGCATATGAGATAAGACACTAATCTTATATTTCAAATCCCTCACTATATGTAACATTTGAAACAAGTATTCGGAAATTTTACTCAGATGATTATTTAGTTTTTCTTGTTGAGAATGTTGGAAATATTAGACTTCAACTTACTAAATTAGTCTCATGCATGTCTGTTTTAGTATTTGGATAATTGGAATTGAAAGACAATTTTTACTTTATGACGAATAAAGATACTTGGTATCTGTTATTCATTCATATAATAATTATTATCCTATATTTTCATGTTTAATCATTGAATGATTTTATTGTTCTAAATATATCCATTGTCGGTTAACAATATGGGAATATTGTTATGTAAGGCAAATGTGAGTGTTAGTTATATTCTAACGAGAATGTGGATTGTTCCCACCAAACTCATATGTATTCACAAGGGATGCATATTGGATACCCCAAATTTCAAACATTGATCCTTGTCATAAGTAAAATATTGAAAATGGTTTGTTAAAGTTGTCCTTAGACTTGAGATGCAAGCAAGTTCTGTTATGTGTGGATATCACTTTTTGTAAGTATAAGCAAAACGCTATCTGAATAAGGTAGTTATAAAAGCTATATTTCGGAGTGATTTGAAGCAGCATCCATAACACTTGTAGTCAACAAAGGATTTGTTACTCCACTTGATATGTGCAGAAAGATGCTATGGGCCCTCTCCAGAATTAATAAGATAATTGTTCGGCCGAACCCAAAGGGTAATGCAAGATGATACTTGATTACATTTGGTATATCTAATTAAATTCTATAATGAGAATCTAAATTGTTAAACTATATGAAATGAGTTAGGATCTATATCCAAGGTTTAACGGTATCTATAACAAAGGATGATTAAAAGCAAGAAATTAATAACCATGTTACTGAGAATATTTTATTAAACTATATCTCAGACACTTTTAGTTAAAAAGTGAGTGAGAGCGTTGCTAGGCGTTTCCGTCGTTAGTTTTATGTGCCATTCGACACTTCAACTCCCAAGTGGGAGTTGTTGGTTTGTGGGAGTTAAAACCGCACGTAAACGACTAGAAGTGTGTGAGCCTATGGGGGCACACACGTTAAACACGAGAGTAAGTGATGGATGTTTATTACTTGAATACATATGACTCGTTTCTTGCATGCATGAATACCCGATTGTACTTCACGACCCATGGGCTGTTTTGTATACATCTTGGGTCGGGTTTGGTGTGCCTTGGGCCTTGGCAAACTGTACGATCAAAGGGGTGTTTGGGTTTTAGCTTGGTGATCAAGTATTGAGCCCAAGTTGATAATCGGTTTATGAACTATAAAACCAAACACACATGTATCTAAAGTAACGACTAAATTCTATCCCTAGAACCCCAACTCACGATTACACTAAACCTAACATCCTGCAAATCGATTTCACCATCTAGATATTTATCAATAAGATTTTTGACAAAGATCCGATTAGGGTTTTTGTTTGGTTTGTTAATTCGCAAAACACTTGCATCAATTGATCCAAGTAGAGGTTTTCGAATATGTGTTTTCCTGCTAGTTTCTTGTTCTTGAATCGTAGCAGTAGGGGGTTTTGGTTTCTGCTCATTGGTCGATATCGGACAACAAAGAGAGAGGATATCGGACAAGCTTGTCCGATATCGAGTGGATTGTAAGCTTCTCGGACAGAAGTTGTTGCTCGGACAGAAACGTTAGAAGACGTGTTCTTTGGGTTTTTCTAGTTCGTGGTATTCAAGTAATGCAAGGGTTGATAGTTTTAAACGTTCTCGACTAGCTCTAATTGAATGTACTTGGTTTAAGTGTTTGTGTGTGATACTCGTAGAGGTATCTATTTTAGATACTTGGTTTCTTTTGTTCTGTTGTTCGTTAATAGCGTGCAGTTGACGTCAAAGGTTAGTTTTCTATTTACCTTTTATTATTATTATTTATTATTTACGTGTTAACCTAATTGCATAAACTAGATCCAAATTCCGCTGCGTACTCGTTTGCGTTACTTGGCTAACTAGATTGTTAAATCCCAACAAGGACTTCATCGGCATCACTATCCGAGATCACTAGATCACCAACCGTAGAAAATGAATTACCTACCTTGTTTCCTTCTTTAACGATGTCAATAGTGCTATTCGAAATAAAGGGAGGAGGCGCGTTGAACGAACTCGAGATGCTTGCATAGTTTTTCACATGTCCTCCATTAACAGTAATTGAAGTATACACGTTGCTTGAAGGAACGTTAACACTAGGTTTTACATGAACATTAGAATACTCATCCAAATCACCAAAAACATCAAAAGCACTCCATTTTCTTGGTCTTAGATACCCTAAACACTCGCTTATAATTGAAAATTTTTCGCTTGACAGTGGTAAACCCATCATTCGACATCTCCTTAGTAGCACCCGAAATCGGACCTCTGCCTTTGTCAACCGTATTAACTACACGTTTAGGTGTAACTTTGGGACACTCATCAAGGAGGTGATCATATAACAAACAAGTACTACACCGAGGAGGTTCTCACTTATAAGAATTTCGCATCATAGAGGTACCGATCTTAGAAGCAATCAAACTTAACACAGCCGGAGTATATATAAGCAACCAAGGAAACATCCACATATATATCAACTACATGGTTTAACATTTTCTTCTCTAAAACAAATTAATGATCTCACAATATATACAAAAATATATCACACAATTGTTTTTGATTGAACACACAAATGGTTAAGTAAGAAGCATCTTACATATACTGCTATGCTACGAATCATTATTTAGGTATGGTTTGACATTTAGGTCTCCATCAAACAAAATGTATAAAATAAGTTAAATTAACACATATGTTTAAGTCAAATGCCTTTGGGCCAAAGAAGAAGATGAAGACATTTAATCAAATATACAGACAAATTGAAGTAACATATAGTTTCTTTTTGTCAATTTTTTCAAATTCTATCATGTTCACTCGTATGCTTTTTAAACATACATCATTATTCGTAGTATAAAACGTGATATGTCGTTGAACGGAAAACCAAATCAAAATAGTCAATACACTCTTTATTACTAACATATACGGAGTATCAAATTGTCAAAACCATAAATGTCAATGTGTAATACAACCACTTATTCAACCAATAGCAAAAAGTCGCACCAGCTCATTTACGTCTACACCATATAAATAACTTTATAACTACGTATTTGATTTTTCCACTTGCATCACTACACTATAATATTATATCCATGCAGATCAAAACGAGTATCACCCATAAATATTCATACGAATATAAAAATCACACAAAACACACATAAATATGTTGTAACATATAGTTTATAAATCACTCCCACTTTTTACAATGGTGGCTATGATCCCATCTGAGTTGACTCAGATCACCTTGTTGATGTTGTTGTTCCTATTTTTTACTGTTATATATCAACCAACTTCTGCCTTAATTAACAATAAAGAGCTAGCAAAAGGGTTTACAGCCACTGTTGACTCATCGGTTAAGGTTTTTCAACCTTTGCTAAGTGACTCAGTTGGTAACTATTCTTTTGGTTTCATACGAGTTGATCAAACTCAACTTGCTGTAGGTGTGGTTCATGTTCCGTCTAATGAGCCAGTTTGGGTTGCGGGAAAGAGTTATTTGACTCGGTGGTCCGAGCGGACGAGTTTGTTGTTTAATGGTAGTCTTGTAATATTTGATAAACATGGAGGGGTATTATGGTCAAGTTACACGGATGGTGATAGGGTTAGGGTATTGGGTACCTCGAATTTGGTGATTGAGAAAGTGGGCGAGAGTAAAGGTGATGTCGTAACGTTATGGCAAAGTTTTAACTTTCCCTATAATACCCTTATGGAGAATCAAAATTTCACTAGTGAAATGACTTTGGTTTCATCGAATGGGCTTTATTCGATGAAGCTAGGGCCTGATTTTATCGGGTTTTATGCTAAGTTTGACCCGGATTCTAATCCGGGTCATCTTTATTTTCGACATAATCCTTTGGAAGCTAAAGCTAGTGTCATGAAAGGGCAAGGTCCCATCCGAGTTGTGCTTAGCTCGGATGGGTTCCTGGGTATGTACCAAAATGGTTCAACCCCGGTTGACGTGCAACCATTTAGTAGCTTCCAACAATCTGGTACAGGTAACCGTTTGGTTCGTCTAGAACCCGACGGTAACCTAGTTGGATACTATTGGACTAGATCGTCATGGGTCGTAGATTTTAAGCAAATCTCTGACCTATGCGAGCTACCAAGCTCATGCGGACCCTATGGTTTATGTCAACCTGGCAAAGGTTGCTCGTGTCTAGACAATAAGACGTCTTACTCCTCGGGCAAATGTGACATTGCAGAAATAAAAATGTCTAGTAACGAGTTTTGTGAAACAAAATACAAGGTCATGAGGAAAACGGGTGTCGAGCTACCAAACAAAGAGATATTGGACTACACCATCACAAGCTCTTTAGAAAAATGTGAAAGTGCATGTGAACAAAATTGCACATGTTGGGGTGTAGTCTATAGTAACACATCTGGATTTTGCTACACGATAGATTACCCTATTCAAACAATAGTCGAGGTTCTAGACGAATCCAAAATGGGTTATTTTAAAGTGAGATATAGTCCCAAAAATGACAAAAAACTAGTGGGGTTATGGGTTGGGTTAGGGTTATTATGTGGGTTAGTTTTGTTACTTTTAGGAGTAGGAGGGTTGTTTTTGTATAAAAGGGAAAACAGAGGGGTGAAAGGGTATGTAGAGGAAGATGGGGTAAATGGTGGTGTTGGTCCTTATAAAAACTTGGGGTCATCAAGTTTCAAGTCCATAGAGTTAAGTGAAAGATGGCGTAAGCAATGACGTTTTTCTTCTTTTTATGTTTTGAGGTTTTGACTTTGACCCATCATTTGAATATATATATATATGCTCGTTGTTTAGTGGGCCGAGATATGATGAATATTTGAGAAGATCTTGATGGTTCCATTATGTCGGTCACATCACATGACCCCAGTACTACTTTAATGTAGAAACATTTACAAATTTACTAGGTGAAATGTTTCCGGCCATTACCGATAGGTAAAGCATCAATTTTAGCATTATATTGTACAAGGCTAGTAAGTTAATTGCGTTTGTAATTATTTATGTTGCTGTGTTCTACAAAGATTGTAAGGTTTACCATGTTCATTATGTTAAACTGTACAATAAGTTTTTTGGAAAGGTATTTGTTTATTCAAAATTCTATGTCATCTACTAAAACAAGATGTTATGCCATCAAACTCATTACATTCATGTTAGTGTCACATCATCATTTAACACACTATTAAACTCGCCACTACACATATGTTATAGTCGCAACCAAACAAAAATATAAAAATATTACACTTTATACAAAAATACTCCGCAATATACTTCAAAAAAAAAAGGAAATTGTTCGGTGGCCTACACCACCGAACTGTAAGAGATAATAATGTTTATTGCTTCATCATTTGATACATACAATATACATGGTATTTATAGAGTCTACCTTTAAACTATTTATGGTAAATTACCAATCACCTTTAATTCTAGCTAATCAACATCAACAACTAATTTCCCAACTCAGTGCATATCCATAGCACACAATTACAGCTTGCACTTATCCTAACACTCCTCCGCAGTTCGAGCGGCGAAATCGCGAAAGCTCAGACTGGAGTAGTAACTAGAAAGAAAAAAGAAAAAGAAAAAAAACATTAACATAATAAAAACATAACTTTAGTCGACTCGTAACAAAACCGTACCAACGGTCGACAATAGTTGACTGGTACCAACGGTAGGCTAAGTCGACTCGTAACAAAACAGTACCAACGGTCGACTTTAGGGACTGGTAACAACGGTCAACTTTAGTCAACTGGTAACAAAGTCGTACGGACAATCAACTAATTAACAAAGAAAAGATGAGAAAGCGAAAGTTAGTTCTAAAACTTCAACCCCCAAAGAACCTTCCAAACAAACGGGCCGTGTTTTTCTCTAGAAAAACATAAAAGATCCATATTTTTTTTTAATGATAAAGTTAAGGTTTAAAGGGAGCCCTCCGAACCTCCGGCGGCCGGAGGCGGCGGCGGAAGATTTAAGTGGCGGAAGAATTAGGGTTTAGGGATCTTAATGGCCTGATACCATGTAAGAGATAATAATGTTTATTGCTTCATCATTTGATACATACAATATACGTGGTATTTATTGATGGATCTAAACACACACTTTGTGTTAGTGATACTTTGAATTATATTAATAAGTACGCGGAATATACTTAGTAATACTCAGAATATGAATTGTATGATGTAATGTAAGTGAGAACAGTATAACACAAAGCTTCAATATTATTAAGAATAATACGAGTGATCTTGCTTATCACTAGGGTTACACCTTGAAGCATACGTACCTAGAACAAAGACCTAGGACCTCCTTTTATAGCACAAGGAGTCCTTTACAAGATAAATATAATGCTATCAATATAGAATATACACAAGATCTTTTCTGTACTTATCTATACACGAATACATAACAATTATCCTAATAGCAGTGGTAATAATATGTACTAACAGTGGTAATGTGTTTCCACTGCTAGTGCATTTTTCAGTAGTGTCTTCCACAAGCTTATCAGTGGTAACTGTTCACATTATTCCCAACAATCCTCCCCTAAACTTATGATTTCTCTGCAAATCAATAAGTTTCTTCAATCTGCTTCATCTATAAGGATTTGGGGAATTCTTCCAAACACTTCACTTTCTTTTTAAAGCCTGAATAGCTCTTGAACATTGATCTTGAATCCTATATAACAAAGCTCTGACCTTCTCGGTATCTTCATGAACTCTTATTGTTGAAGACAACATCATAGTGAGAGTTCCAGCTTTGAGTGGGTATTCTTTCTCAGCAAACATAAATGCATCCACTCCAGCGTTTGTAGAAACATGATGAACTTCACATGAATCATAGTAAGTCCATGTAGTACCAACACATGAAGCTTCAAACTTCCAGAAATTATCATTAGCATCTGGTTCATAGAGCCTTCTTAGATCAACCCATAACTGCATTTCCTTCATATATTTAAGATTGTCAGCATAAAACCTTTCTTGAACTAATCTCCACAATGTATCAAGATCATCTCTGTCACATGCTTTGATAAGTTCTTTAAACTGAATGAATGATGAAGTTTCACCATCTAGCCTTGTAATCTTCCATGTTGGAGCAAAATTGCTAGCAGTATACACTTCACAATCAACAATAGGATGTCTGACTTGCAGTGGGTCAGGATAAAAATCTCCTTCTTCAATCAAAATCATGCCAGTCAGTTGTTCTTCTGTGAGTTTCTCAGATTGAACTTCTTGATCTTTAGCAAATCTTGTTTTCTTAAGAGTCTGAGGTTCACTATCTTTGGCTTTTCTCTTTAGATGAGGATATCTTCTTTCTTCTTCTTCAGAGTTCATAGGAATAAAATCAATATCTTGCCTTTTAACTCTGTAGTAGATACCTTCAACCTGATCATCAGTCATCCCTTTGAACTGATTCTTTTTCCAGCCACCAACACTGCAACAATAAGCTTTCATCATTGAGATAACTTGTGCCTTGGTTGGTTGTCTTGATTTCTTTTGACCCTTTCTGACTGAACCAATTGCATTTTGAAGTGCTTGATTATTCTTCATTTGAATGAAGTCCTTCAACTGTGTTGTTCTTTGTTCTTCATTTAAAGACTTATCTGCAACTAGGTCAATTGCTTTCTTCTTGACTACTGGATCATTAGCAATCAAGAACTCAATCTCTTGTTCTGTAGGTACATATGTAAACTCTAGAGTCTTTTCTCTGAATATTGTGGGTGGAACAGTGGAAAGTAGAATTACATCCATTGGAGCAGTGGTTTCCATTCTGTCCAGCCTTTTAGCCTCCATGAAGTCTGCAATCTCCATTTCATCTAGCCTTTTCTTGTTTGCAACTTCATCTTCTCCGAGCTTTCTAGCAACTTCTGCATCATAATCAACTTGAGCTTGTACTCTCTTTGAAACCTTCCTTCTTGGTTGCTCTTCACTCTGCACAACTGCTTTACCTTTTTGCTTATTTTCAAGTTCTTCCTCTGCAGTGGTAATATTTTGTCCAGCAGTGGGAACCATTTGCTCTGCAGTGGGAATGGTATCAGTGGAAATATTTGCAGCAGTGGAAGATGCTTGCTCTGGTTGCTGTTGAGGAACTTCTTTTTGAGTATCAACTTCCTCAGTACCTTTACTCTCAGCTATTCTCTGCATTAAATCCAAATTCACCTTCATCTCCAAAATCAATTTTCCTCCCCTTAGTTTCAGCATCTGTTTTCCTCCCCTGTTTTGGTGAATTTCCCAAATCTTCACTGAATCCCTCTGAGTCACCATCATGAGATGAGGATGGAGATGACATCACTATCTTTGCAGGTCTCCTTTTCTGCTTCAACCCCTACAACTCTTTCTTCAAGGTCTGAATCTCTTCTTGCAATTGTGTAACATCCTTGGCATTTTGCTCCTTGACTTGTGCCAAGTCTTTCTCTAGAGATTCAACCTGCTTAGTTAACTTGGTACATAGTTCCATCAATTCCATAGGTTGCCCACTGCCCTCAACATTTCCAACTGTGTGACCTGGTTAGAGAGGTGAATCATAGGGCATTGGCTCAGATTCACTCCTAGTTGGACTAGGTTGAAGCCTGGAACCACCACTGCTTGTTCCTAAACCAAAAGGATCAGGGACATGTTGTGTTGTAATGAGAGGAGTTTGCTGTTTTCGCCTCCTATCATAGGTGTGAGTAACTGGTGGAATGTAGTTTATGTTTGGAACTGTTATTGTGGGTGTGTTTTGGGATACAAATGGGATTGTTGCATCTTCACCCTGTACCTGTGCAATTCTTGCAAGCATTTGAGGAAAAAGTAGTTTAACAACCCTATTACCATCCTTATCCATGTTTTGAAAAACTTTGGGCTTAAGGCAACGGATTTTATATGTCTTTACCATGAGCCGTTTGCTATGTACTAGCCAACTCTTAATCATATAGAATATGGTGAGTTGATAACCATATAGTTTTTGGTAAACGATCAACCATAAATGGATTTGTTAAGTCTTTACCAGTAGTCGTTTGCTTTGGACTAGTTGATTCTTATGTGGATTAGACATGGTGAATCAAAAACCATTTGTTGTGTGTCTCAGTTACACACCTTTTATGATCAACTCCCAGCAAAGATTGGTTATGTACCTGCAAGTGGTAGTTTAGTACAAAGAATATTCATAACCAACTTGTTTTAACCAAAGTTACTTTTAACCAAGCCACTATTCACAAATATTCATCCCAAAGTCAACCCGATAATATCCATATTTACTTTTCAACCTACCAAAATAGGTAAAAATAAATATCTCCTTTAATGAAACCTTTTGATTGACTTTGCCTATATAAAGGGGCTCGGCTCATCATAATCTTTATCAAAACACATTCGAACTTGCACAAGATCCCTAAAAATCACCATGAGCAATCTTCCCAACATTATTGATATCTCTTCTGATTCTGACACAAAGATTTTGGCTTTTGAGTCATCTGCAGAGGCATCAGGGTGGGCAGGATACTTTCCACCGTGTGCTACATGCTCTTCTTCCAAGATGCCGACTAAGAAGACTGCCAAGCCTGTTGCCAAGCCTGCACCTGTTTCCAAGCCTGCACCTTCTCTTGAGTTCTACTCAAGCTCATCAGATGATGATGATGATGAGACCTATTCCTTGTCCAAGGAGTTGCCAAGGGCTCTGACAAAGGCTTTGGGAGCAGCTCTCTCCAACATGAAGCAAATCTCCATACCAAAGAAGCCTGCAATGCTACCAAGGCCTCATCCACAAGTTCTTGGTCTTGCTTGTCCAAAAATGCAGTAAACCTTTGTGAACAAAAGGAATAATACAGAGAAGGCCAAGCACAACTATCAGGGCAAGGGCAAGAAGCCAATGGAGTAGCTTGTGTAGGGTGTAGGGGTGTAGGTTGTTTTAGGTTTTTATCTTTGTGTTTTGATGATGGTTGTTAGTACTCTCTTCTTGAATGTAATAAACTTCTTCTTGAATGCAATGAAGTTTCTTTGTTTTACTTTTTCCACTGTGAGAGTAACTTTTACCACTGCTTGTGATCCGTGCAAAACCGTCAAGTTTTCTCACGCAAGCTGACCACTTGTGAATGGCCGACTGTAAGAAACTTAAAACAGCTTAAGCACAAATGCAATGAAGATCAGGAGAGTATAGTGTTTCCCCAGGTCGTTAAGTCCCAACGAGCTGTGCGAGAATAGCCAAACGTGTAGTGATCGAGAGATTTGAACGGGAAAAGAGATTTGAATATGATTATAACTAAGGAAAAGCCCATAAACTACAGGGGCTTAAATGCAAATTAAAGAAAATTAAAAAGATAAAAAATATTAAATAAACGCTATCACTATATTTAAAATGATGTTTTTGTTTTTATGTTTTTATAAAACTTATTTAAAAAAAACTACGTAGCGTACAAATGAAAACGTGAAACTTACACAATATAAATCCTAAAAATATGAAAATGACATTTTTACAAACCTAATGATATGAGAAACTTTTTAGAAAAAGAAAATTATTTTTATAACTATTTATCTAATTTTTATTAATTAAAAACTATTTTTAACTATTAAATAATAACCTAAATTACAAGAAAATAGGAAATAAAGCTAGAAAAATAAAATTATGACTTAGAAAAATCTAAAATAACAAAATAGAATTTTCAAAACTATTTTTTTATTTTTCTGATTATTTTTCTATTTTCTAGGAATTAAAAACTATTAAATACTAATTAAATTATTTAAAAATACAAATTCAACTAAGAGAAATCTAGAAAAATAATTTTTTTGCTTTTTATATTTATCTAAACTTAGGAAAATTGAAAAATTATTTTTTTGAACCTTTTCTTAATTTTTGGTATTTAAAACTAATTAAAAATGCTTAAAAACTAAATTAAATCAAGAAAAATCGCAAACAAGCTTGGAAAAATCTGAAAATTTCAGGAAAAGCTTAAAATAATATTAGGAAGCTAAGAAAAATATAAAAACAGGGGCTTGTGTGTAAGATTATGGAACTGATGTGCCAAGTGCTTAAGAATAAGCACTTTTAATAAGCAAATGGAGTCCAAAAGCCACCAACTGAATACAAAAGCTATAATATGCTAAAGGAACTTAAAAGCAACAAGTCTCAACTGCTTTAGACCTCAAAATAACAAGATGATAGGATTTGATGACTTTGAGCTTTTGGCTAAAAATCAGACTTGAGGCCAACTTTGGGCTTAATAATAAGCAACTAGATAAGCTAAAAACTAGAAAACAGAACAAGGGACTTGAAGGAGACCTGGCCAAGTGCTTACAAGCCAAAGACCAGACCTTGGTGAGCCAAGGTGAGACTTGTGCAAGCTTTGCACACACCCTGTGCAGACTCAGTGTTAACTGAGTCAATGCACAGGGCAAATGACCCTATGTTCACAAGCCATTATGAAGCTTATAGATAATTCACAAAAATACACAAAATTGATAATAATAAAATAGACCAGATGAACTTTTCAAACCTACAAGGTTCATTTGATTTGGCCTAGAAATGAGCCCAAGAAAAATCACTCCAGTTGGGCTTAAAACTGGATTTTCAATGTTTTTGACTTTTGACAGAATTGGAGTTTTGACTTTCATGAGTTTTGATCCAACTTTGTGGGCTGAAAATGATGTTAAATGATAAAGCAAAGCTGATGCAACCTATGTTTATGAATTCTAAACATAAAACAAGTGTTGGCTTATTTAAAAATCCAACAGTTAAGATCTTAAGAGAGTTTAATGGAATTGTTGACTTATTGCATTGCAGACACAAGAATATGACAGATATGAGTCTCAAATGACTAAACAAACATGAAACACCAGGAACTTAACACTGAATAAACCTAAACCATAGTTCAAGCAGTAAATCCAAACACACTTGTTAATAACTGTTTTATAATCAAAACTACCCAAACTGCTAAACTGGCTTATGCCATTGATCAAAATAGGTTTCACTATCCTAAATACACCTTAATAAACAAGATTGAACAGTTTAAGACTACAAATACAAATAAAAACACAATATGCAAACTTTGTGAAAACTGAAATTTAGAATGTTACTCACATGTGTCCAAATTGTTTGCAAGCCAAAACCAAACCAAATCCTATACTACCCTAAGCTATTTCCAACCCATTTCAGCCACTGCAACAACCCAAGATCACCATTTTCCAGTTTTAGCTCCCCAGTTGACTTTTGTTGACCATCAACCAAATTTGCTTGAAAATGTTATCCAAGCTTACCAAAAGCTCTAATAAGCTTAAGTGAGCTTATTGGAACTGAACAAAAAGCTAATTGAAGCTTGAATGCAAGATTTTGAAATTAAATTTCTCAACAGTGGACTTTAAAACATGAAATGTAAGTGAAACCTGAAATTGAGATTTGAAATGTATTACAGTGACAAAGTAGCTCAATTAGAGTACAATAAAGCTTAAGTTTACATTCTAAAACATTAATTAAGATAACTTGCCAAAAAACGACATACAAAGAAATTAAAACTAAAACTACTACTGTTCCATCATTCTTCTTCCTCTTTTATACTTCAAAAAGTCTTACACGTGTCCTCTGAGCAGATTCCACCTCTCAATTTGACCAATGGGAGAGTAGAGGTCAGTTTGGCCTTTTGATGATTTTGGCGGGAAATGGGTAATTTGAGCTCTGTTAACCTTTAGACTGCAACTAGGGGGTGAGAGGTGTGATGATGAGGGGGGTTGAGGTGATAAGGGTGCAGGGATAAGGGTGGTGGAAAAGGTGAGTTGCAGAGGAGTAGCAGGCAAGTGGAAGGGGATAAACAGTGCATGGTGGGAAAGTTTTATTCGTTTGACTTTGGTTTGACTGGAGGTCCAAAATACTGAATATGACAGGGGGTCAAAACAGGTTAAAGGCAGGGGTCAATTTCAGTTTTGACAAGGCAAGGTTTATAATATTACAAGGATCTTTGAGCAATTTCTGAAAATGTAGGGACTAGAACTGCCAATTCATCAAAGATGTTTCAGGGGCTGAAATTGACAAGTTCCAAAAGTACAAGGACCAAATCTGACATTTTCAAAATTCTAGGGACCAAACTTGACATTTTATGAAAGTTCAGGGACCTTTTCTGCCATTTAACAAAAGATTTATTCAAGGACCATTTTTGACAATTTAGAATATTTCAGGGACCTTGAATAACATTTTTCTTTATTTAGATTTACCAGGGACTGTTTTTGACAACTTTTGAAACTTGGGGGACTAAAACTGCCAATTATGCAAACTTTATACGTTTTTCACCAGATTTTGATATTTTTGCATTTAAAACACGTAAAACACTTATTTGTGATATTTTTATCATTTTGATGCATTTCTGAGTGTTTTCAGATGTTTTTGCAGTTTAAACAGTACTAAAATGATGAGTATTTAGACACTCATCAGCTTGCATTTTAGTTTCCACTGTAAGCCTTATTTTCTGCATAAAAGTTAGTGGACAAGCAAAAATACAAGCAAACATATACAAACTTATACAACAATTTTAGTACCAAAAACCTCCCCTCAACACCAAAGACCATTAGACACAAAAATTTTATGGATTAAGCATTCCAATACCTGTTACCAAGTACTGAAATCTACCCACATCAAGTCCTTTTGTTAATAGATCAGCATAGTTATCATCAGTATGGATTTTGACAACTTGGATTAGCCTTTTCTCATAACAATCTCTTATAAAATGGTGTCTAATTTCAATATGTTTAGTCTTTGTGTGTTGAACTGGATTCTTAATTATGAAAATGGTACTGGTATTGTCAATATAAATGATGGTATTCATAAAATTGTACCCATAGTCCAAAAGTTGATTTTGAAGCCATAGAACTTGAGCACAGCAACTTGCAGCAGCCACATACTCTGCCTCAGTTGATGAATTTGCCACCATTGTTTGTTTCTTGCACTGCCATGACACCAATCTGTTTCCAAGAAATTGGCATCCACCTGTTGTAGATTTTCTATCCAAACTAGCTCAAGCATAGTCACTATCTGAGTAAGTAACCAATTCTAGAGGTGATTCTCTAGGGTACCATAATCCCAGATTAGGAAATGCTTTAAGATATCTGAAAATCTTCTTCACAGCAGTCAAGTGTGAGAACCTGGGAGTGACCTGAAACCTTGCACAAGCACATACTGCAAACATAATATCTGGTCTAGATGATGTAAGATACATCAACGAACCAATCATAGATCTGTACATGTGCACATCAACTGCTTCACCACTATTCTCCTTCAAAATTTGATGTGTAGTCTTGTCTGCAGGGGTGCTGGATGACTTTGCATCAGTGAACTTGAACTTCCTTAGTATCTCAGCCACATATTTATCTTGATTGATGAACATTCCATCTGGCCTTTGTTGTACTTGAAGTCCTAAAAAGAATGTGAGTTCACCCATAGAACTCATCTTGAACTCATCCTTCATTAGCTTCTCAAACTCTTTGCACATCTCTGTCCTTGTAGAGCCAAAAATAATATCATCAACATATACTTGAACCAGCAAGATATCATTCTTTTCTTTCTTGATGAACAAAGTCTGATCCACTCTGCCTCTATGAAACCCATTATCAAGAAGATAAGTAGTTAAGGTCTCATACCATTTTCTTGGTGCCTGATGCAAGCCATACAAAGCTTTAACCACCCTGTACACTTTGTTTGGATAGTCAGGGTCTTCAAAGCCTGGAGGTTGTGAAACATATACCTCCTCATCAATCTGCCCATATAGAAAAGCACTCTTTACATCCATTTGATAGACTTTAAAGCCCATAAAGGATGCATAGGCTAAGAACAGCCTAATTGCTTCAATTCTTGCAACTGGGGCAAACACTTCTTCATAGTCAATACCCTCCTCCTGAGTGTATCCTTGAGCCACAAGCCTAGCCTATTTTCTTATAACAATTCCTCTTTCATCCTTTTTGTTTCTGAACATCCATTTTGTACCTATTACCTTCTTGCCAGAAGGTAAATCGCAAAGCACCCAAACCTTTTGAATCTTGAACTGGAGCAACTCTTCTTGCATTGCTTCCACCCAACTTTCATCTTCAAGTGCCTTGTATACATTCTTTGGCTCCATTTGTGACAGAAAACACATGAAAAGACATTCATTCTTGCCTTCATGATTCTTAGATTCATAGATTTCACTAATAAATCCATGAACATCAGGCAATTTTGATTGTCTTCTAGTCTTCACTGTGAATTTACATCCCCAATCACATTTTCAAGAGGATGTGATTTATGAATTGAGGTATGGGGAGTTTGAGGAACTGCAATCTCATTTTGCATATTTGAGATTTCAACATCATTGGCTTGAGCTTCCTCTATAACTGGATTTGTATTTTCCACTTCTGGTGTTGCAATGGAAACTTCTGGCATAGCAGTGGAATCTGAATTTCCACTACTTTCAGGATTTTCAGTGTTCATATTGCCAGCTCCTTCTTTTCCAGAATCATTAGAAGGTTGAGCATCTCCAGTCCTTGGAATATCATCATTATCTGCATAGTCCCAAAGTGGCAAAATGAATTCATCTTGATCATCTGCTTGATCCTTGCTTGGTTCATCATCATCGAGAAACTCTTCTGAACCTGCAAAATCATAAGTAGATGTACCTGTAGAGATAGGGACATAATTCATGGTATGGGTTAGAGTATCAAGATCAAAGAGCCTTTCTGGACCAGTTCCTTTGACATTCACTTTGTTTTCTAGGAACTCAACATGCAGATTCTCTTCAATCTTTTGGGTTCTTAAGTTGAATACTCTAAAAGCTTTACTAACCATGGAATACCCAACAAAATACCCTTCATTACATTTTTCTTCAAATTTGCCCAGATGATCTACGGTATTGAGAATAGTGACATGACATCCAAATGGTCTCATGAAGTCTAGGATATGGGGTCTACCTCTAAATAACTCATAAGGTGTCTTGTTCTTTGTTTTCACTACTAAAACCCTGTTTTGCACATAACAAGCAGTGTTAACTGCTTCAGCCCAGAAAGTGATTGGCAATTTTGAATCTGCCAACATGGTTCTAGCAGCCTCTATTAGTGTCCTATTTCTCCTCTCAGCAACACCGTTTTGTTGAGGAGTTCTAGCTACACTAAATTCTCTTTTAATACCTTTATCTCTGCAAAAATCATCCATAACTCTATTCTTGAACTCTGTCCCATTGTCACACCTAATGATTTTAACTTTCAAATCATATTGGTTTTCTACTTCTGTAATGAAGGTCTTAAGGATGCCAGTTGTTTCATCCTTAGTTCTGAGAAAGAAACCCCATGTAAACCTGCTGAAATCATCAGTCACAACAAGACAATACTTCTTAAGATTTAAGCTACTCACAGATGTAGGACCAAACAAGTCCATATGTAACATGTGAAGAGGGTGAGCAATAGAGTTAACCAATTTTGACCTGCAAGAAGCTCTGTGTTGTTTGCCTTTAAGACAAGCAACACAGGTTTGATCATTTTCAAATCTTTTCTGAGGCAAGCCTCTTACCAAACCATCTTTAACAATCTTATTTATGGTTTTGAAATTAATATGACCAAGTCTTCTATGCCATAACATGGATTCATCCACTGTGGCCTTTGCAAGCAAGCAAGCATAATCATCTTTAGCAACAATGTTAATCATATCAAAGCTATATAAGTTGCCTTTTCTAGGAATCTTAAGAAGAATCTGACTTTCATCAGGAATCTTTAGAGAGAACAAAACACATATCTTCAGTAAAAAGAACATTGTTTTTCTTGTCACACATTTGTGACACACTAAAAATGTTATACTTAAGCTCTTTTACATAGTACACAGGTTCAAAATCCAAGTTACCAGTTCTGATGACCCCTTTACCAGTAACTTTTCCATTAACTCCACCTCCAAAGCTGACAAACTGTCCATCATAGTATTCAAAATTTGAGAGATAGGACTTGTTGCCAGTCATGTGCCTTGAACATCCACTATCTGTGTAGCCTTGATATGATCTCTTTGTCCTTGGATGTTCCTGCACATTTAAGAAAGAAGTTAGTTTCCTTTGGAGACCCAAGCCATGATTGACTTGGATCTGCCTCGTGTATCAATATAGTTATATCTATCGAAGGTCATTGATACACCATTGGGATTGGTTGTTGAGGTAATTCCTTTAGGTTTCCATTCCCAACGTGCTGAGGCCTTCACAGCATTTCCCATGTTACCCCTGTTCTTGTTTACAACCCTTGCAGTGGGAACTTTTGACTGAGCAGTGGTAACTCCTGGTTTAGTTTTTGGTACCCACTGTTGGTTATATTGAACCCTTTTTTTTAGAAAAAGAAGTTTTCCCTGTTTGTGCATATTTTACAAAAGTTGTTTTGGATTTTGCACTTGCAACAGGTGTTTTAGGGTGAGCAGTGGCAAAATTTTTAAGTCCACTTCTTAGTTGAACTGCTCTTGGGATCATGTTGCTGTGTGAATTAGGGTGTATTTTGTTTTGAAACCTGTTTGACTCCACCCTTTTATTCCCATAAACTTCCCTTCTCCCAACATGATAGTCACAATTAGCATGTAAATGTTCAAAGCTACCACAGATATAACATGCTTTATTGTTCATCACAAACTCACTACCTAGTTGTTGAGATTTTACATGATTCCAACTCCTCTGGTTACCCCTAGGAGTTGATGACTTGTTTCTATACATCTCAGCATACCTTACAGTTGATATAGGTTTATTAACTTGTTTCCTAGGTTCCTCTGTAATAGTATTTGCAACTTGTGGGATAGAAGCCTTTACATTCTTTTTAGCATTCTCATCTACAACAGATGAGTCACTTGAACTTTCAAAAACATCAGATTCATGCTTAACCTCTTCCTCACTGTTCACAAATTTGGGAGGTCCATATTCACGATTCAGTTCCTGAAATTCTTCTAGACCTGTATGAGCTAAATCTATGCCAGGAGGTGATGGAACACCCCTTAGTGGTGGAGGAACAATATTGTATCCCATACCAGACTTAACTTTACTAGTAATCTGAGCATTTCAAATTTTATCAATTGACTTAGACTGATAATATAAAGTGTCAACAGATAAATTGACATTCTCATTTATCTTTTTAAGTCTTTCAAGCTCTTCTTTTAGTGCCTCATTCACTGCTATCTTATGATCTAACTCTCTTCTAAGAACAACCATATCATCATTATATTTTTTCTCATTTGATCTATAATGCTCTAGTTGTTTTTCTAATATAGATATGCCTCTTCTAAGGTTTGACACATTATAATTAGTAGCAAACAACTCTGTTCTTTGGTTGTCATATTCTTCATTAAGCCTTTCACATTCTCTAGAAGCCCTACATGTTTTAGAACAACTTTCAAAGTTTTGTACCTCAGAGTCAGAGAAGGCCATGAGAGCATGTTCGGTAGCAATAAAAGCAGCTTCTAAAGGTTGTTCCTCTTGTCCATCAGCCATGAATCTCCAATCATAGCTCACACCATCAATTGCCAACATTGCCTTTGGTTCCTCCACAATTGGTTCTTTCTTTTTCTTGTACCAAGTAGACATATTGTCCTGCTTCCTTGGTCTTCTGCATTCTCTAGCAAAATGCCCCAACTTGTGACAGTTGAAACACTCTACTTTCTTTTTATCAAACCCTGCATTTTCATTACCATTGATGTGAATTGGCTTGCCAGTCTTCTTGTAGAATTTTCTAGCCCTCATGCTAAGAAGAGCTATTTGCCACTTTATGTCTATCTCCTCCAAGTCATCATCATCAATTTGCTCTATGTCTTCATGAGTTAATATAGAGCCATTAACTTGAGTGGAGATGAAGGCATAAAAGGTAGGATCTCCAATACCAGCGACCTTCTTCTTTGAACCTGCAGTGGTAACAATAGCATTACCAGTGGAAATTGTAGAACCAGCAGTGGCAATGTGATCGTCATTGTCATCTTCAGAATCATCACTGTCAACCGAGGTTGACATCAATGCCAAGCTGCTAGAGCTTGTACCAAGTTTCCCTGCCTTCTTCAATCTTTTTTCAATGAGTTTGAAGTTGTTATAAAGATCATTGAGCTTCATAGTTTCAATCTCTGGTTTATTTTCCCAGACTGTAACATTAGTATGAAACTCAGCAGGCAAACTTCTTAAAAACTTCAAATTGAGGTCTTTCTTTTCTACCTCAATTCCAAACACAGTCAATTGTGTGACAATCTTATGGAGTTTGGTGAAGATGCTGTCAAGTGAGTCATTGCTTGAAGCAGAGAAGTTTTCATAACTTTGCTTCAACAATGTCTTTTGAGTCTTCTTAGTAGCATTATTGCCACCAAAAACTGAGCAAATCTCTTCAAAAAGTTCTTTTGCTGTCTTGAATTTGCTGAAAGCAATGATCTGGTCTTTAGGAAGAGTCATTAGTAACAAACTTTTGGCCTTCATGTCATTCTTCTTCTGTGTTCTTTCATCAGTAGTATCAGGTACATAAATTGTTACAACTTCTTTGTCACCAACTTTCTCAGTCTTCTTCTGAGACTTGAAGGAATCACCAGTTAAGATGATCTCCCACAGAGCATAGTCTTGTATGAGAAAGTATTTCTCAATCATTATCCTCCACATCTCAAACTCATTAAGTTTGAGCTTAGGAAGCCTTGGAGCAAAGTTGGACTGGTTTTCCATCTCCATTGATTTGAGTGAATTGGTTAAGCTTATTCCTTAGATCTTCTGAATCAAAGTATCAGAACAAAGCTCTGATACCACTTGATGGATCTAAACACACACCTTGTTAGTGATACTTTGAATTATATTAATAAGTACGCGGAATATATTTAGTAATACTCAGAATATGAATTGTATGATGTAATGTAAGTGAGAACAGTATAACACAAAGCTTCAATATTATTAAGAATAATACGAGTGATCTTGCTTATCACTAGGGTTACACCTTGAAGCATACGTACCTAGAACAAAGACCTAGGACCTCCTTTTATAGTACAAGGAGTCCTTTACAAGATAAGTATAATGCTATCAATATAGAATATACACAAGATCTTTTCTATACTTATCTATACACGAATACATAACAATTATCCTAATAGCAGTGGTAATAATATGTACTAACAGTGGTAATGTGTTTCCACTGCTAGTGCATTATTCATCAGTGTCTTCCACAAGCTTATCAGTGGTAACTGTTAACATTATTCCCAACATTTATATGGTCTACTTTTAAACTATTTAGGGTAAATTACCAATCACCCTTAATTCTAGCTAATTAACATCAACAACTAATTTGCCAACTCAGTGCATATCCATAGCACATGATTACAACTTGCACTTATCCTAACACGAACCATTGCGAAATTCTACTCTTGGCACGTGGCTGCGACCTTGTGCTAAGAGTGGATACTATGGTACCAAATTCACCACTTCTACGTCAGCGCCACATCACTATTCAACACACTATAAAACCAATCACCAAACAGATATAATGGTCATAACCAAACCAAAAATAATATCGCATTTTATACAAACATACCCTACAAACACACACGCGCACACACAAAATATGAGAAGATACTATTCAAATTTGTGAATTTTATAAGAATTCATCAGCCAAAATCGCACCCGTCTTACCAATCGAAGAGCCCGTTGACTCTCTAAGTATGGGGGACGAGTATCTTAGCAATATTTCAGAAACGAAATCGTTTAGTGTTGAGAACCTTGTCCCAATCCCAAGTGAGTCCGAGGGTATCTACGGTAATATGTGTGATACGCCTTTTGAGGATAATCCTCCTCCTCTTGACATTCGAAATGATCCTGTTAAGATGTTCTCTGATTCTGACAATGATTTTACTTCGTGTGATGATTCTTTATCTTATGAAGACATCGATTATGTTGAGGCATCATATCTCCATTCTAAGCTCGTTAGCTTAGAGGAGGTGAAGGATTTTGACCTAGAAGATGGAGAGATTGACACTAATGTTCTGAAAATCGAGGACAATATACTTCGTGAAAAATTATTGAATGTAAATCTTCTAATTTCTAAGATCGAATCATTTTGTGACAATCCAACCTCATTTCCTATCCCCGGTGAGGATAGTAACTTTTTCTTGAAAAAATCTGAAACATTTCCCGAGCTTGAGACTTTTAGATTTGAAGAAGAAAATAGTGGCAGTACCACTATTCATACGGATATTTCTCTTCTGATTTATGAGTGTTTCTATTCGACAAATGACCCTCTTATGGAAGAGGTCGACTCATTTCTTGCTCCGGATGACTCGATACCAACGGGTATTGAGAGTGACGAGTATGACTTAGTAGGGGATATTCTTTTGCTTAACAATGACTCCCTTTTACTTCCGGAAACTGAGTCATTCTACTTTGATCCATCATCGCCTCGCCCGCCTGCCAAACCACCGGATGATGGAATTTTCTTTAATGATAAGTCCGATACGGATGTTTTAACTTCTAAAATGATGGATAAGATTTTTGAACATTCTGTTAATGTTCCTCCATCTAATCTTTTGCCTACCCAACCACCCTTTGTCAGGTAATTGACACTTTTCTTTCTTATCCCGATACTTCTCCGTCTTTTATCTCCTCCGGGAGTGAGAATACCATTTTTGACCCCGGCATCTCCATTTATCATTCTTTTGAGCCAGGTGTATCTCATCGGTGTGGAAATTTCATTACATTCAACGTTTATCCAAACCTCTTGAATGAAAGTCCGATGAAGATTTTCTCTTCCACTTGCTCCCTGATGGACCAATGAATTCGGGGTCGAGTCAAGCTAGTGACTCGGTTAACAAAAACAGAAGCGCTTCGTAGGTGGCAACAGTAACTGTGGGGGAATTCCTCTACTTTTGCTTGTTTTTGTGTGTTTGCTCTTTGTTTTCAGGATTTCTGTAGATCGTGATGATTGATGCGCCTGTTTTCAATCCAGCCGCCCAATATCCGATCTTTTTGCTATCAATTATCTATGGATATCTTATTAATCCTTTTTTGTGAAAAAAGATTTTTCCCACACTTGGCAAGTAGTATTAACGTTTTACGTTCTATAGTGTCGGCATAATAGCTGGTAATTTGAATATTGAGGGCAATATTCAACTTTAAGTGTGGGGGGAATTCTAGCGAATTTTGATCATATTTGTACCTACTAGTACCCTAGCACCCTCTTTTTGACCAAAATTTTAAAAATTTTCTTGTCTTAAATTAAAATTTCATGAAATAAAAGTGATTTGCACATTAAATAATACATTAATGCTTCAGTATTAATAGAAGTTTAGTCTTGATTATGCTAGAACAAGGGGGATCCCGACTATGCCAGAGTGTTGATCTGGCTACTTCTTAACATTTAGACTAAGTTTTTACAAATTTTTTAAATGAAAATGCTAAGCGTAGAGTAGTTGGTTCTCTTTAGAGCTTATATAAGTAATTTATGGCTTTTTCTCCCAGAAGATAACTAACCGGACTAAATACGTGCTCTTTTCAAACTTTTGAACGTTAGAAATAGTCTTGTTATGCAATAATAAAATTTTTAAACAAAATTGATTTAGATTCCGAGTTCAACTTTTTATTTAAATTTTGGAAAAATCATACTTTCTTAAAATCGAAATAATGTTGCAAAATGAAGTGAATAAAATTGCAAGTATGATGTGTGAAAAAAAATGATGAATGAAAAAAGTAAGAAAAAATGAAAAAAAAATGTGTTGGTTGAATAAAAAGTATTATGTTTCTTATTAATAAATGTGCGAAACTTGCTTTTTCTTAAATTTAAATCGGAAGTGAACTAGTATTCGTCAAATTTGTCTAAAGATTACGGTAATTTGGTAGATTATTGATTTCAAAGGTCTCGTGAGCTCCGATACTATTCTCAAAGGTGTAAAAACCTAGCCTCCTAAGTTCTACTAAGGATAAGCTGAGAAGAAAGTCGCCACATGGAGTGATCTCTCCTTTGTGTCTCTAATCTCCAAATGATCGTCGGTTGTCATCTATTTAAGTAATATTAGCTTAGTGGGAATATCGGGAATATTTTGAAAATCAAAATCCCGCTTATTCTGGTACTATTCTAAAGGGTGAAAACCTAGCCTCCTAAAAGGACAAGCTGAGAAGAAAGCCGCTACATGGAAAAGGCCCTTTTTGATCCTTAGATTTTGAATTTTCCGGTAAAGTAATATCGTCTTAAATAAATGACAACCATAGTAAATGTCGATTTCAGTGGTCAAACTTTTAAAAATGAGCATACTCACCTAAATTGTAATAATTGTGGGAGTGAAAAGTTAAGTCTCGGCTTACATAGGTTATTAATATAAGTAGTGTTGGCATTTTACAAAAATGTTTGCACAATGAGTTTAAGTTTGGTTTGAGTGTAACAAACACAGGATGACGATTACAATTCCTCGGAGTCACCCATTTTGTGTGAATCCCGTTCCGTGATGCCATTTTTGAAAATCAAGCATGTTATTTATTTTTGTCTAGTTAAATTTCTCGCATTGAATAAAAAGTCAAAACGGAGTATCCTTGGTATTGTTTTGATCTGTTCATTACTTTATATGATCTGATTGCTAGGGACTAGCAATTGATAGTGTTGGGGGATGATGAGTGCCTATTCACTCATCATTTCGTACCCGTTAAAACCGTAAAAATGACTAAAAACAATCAAATATACCAAATTATATTGCAAATATCATTGGATTGTGTTTTATGTCTTATAGGTACAAAAAGGATTGAAAACGGAGTAAAATCGGACACTTTTGGATCAACTCGACAACGTTTTGCATTTGATCAAGTCAAACGGAGTCAAAGTCAACCCTGGGATATATTTTTGGAATGAGCATGGAAAAATGAACCTGAAACCTAATTCTAAACCTAAACCCTAATTACCCTAAACCTAAAACTCTTACTACTAAACCTAAATCCTAAACATACTATCCGGATCACTTAAACCCCACAAGCCCATTACTTTTTTTATCATCACCCAAAGCCCAATCCAAACCTTAACTTTTACCCTTGAACCCATTTACCCTAAAACCCTACTCACCCCGTTTTTAAACAAACCCAGAAGTTAGCACTAAAAAATGGCGCCAACACTGTTTATCTGTCTCCTTCCTCCTGTCCCTCTCAAAACCCTGCTACATGGCAAACCAATGTCACAGGCCAAGTACACGTTGGCAATCCCACTAACTCACATTTGATGAAGGGATGAAGACAAATGATGAACGGCTGAGATTTGAAGAAGTGGTCACCAAGAAAATCCAATGGTTCTTAGAAAGCACACATTCTAATCTCTCTCACAGAACAGGCAGAAGTGGAGGAGAGAAACCCTAGATTAGTTCTAGTATAAATAGAACAGCTGTAAGCCTTAAAGATGTGTCTAGATTTTTCTTTAGTCTAGTCCAACTTATTTTATGTCTTTTAAGTTTATTGTAATGTCTTAAATTTAAAAGTTTAATTTCAGTTGGAAGTTTAATTTTCAGTATTGTATCTCTTTTTTATAAGCTAATAAAATTTTCAAGTTTTATGTTCATTAAGTTCTTTTATATTTCATGCTATAGTACTTAAATCTAGTTCATATATGCTTTTAAATCTTCAATTAGTCTTAAAAATTAGTTTTTACCAAAACTCCTCAAGCCTTATGGCTTAAGACAGTTTTAAAAATCTTTTTTTAACTTTTTGAAAAGGTGTTTGGCACAAGCAGTCAAAACTGCTTGTGCTTGTTTTTTGTCATCAAGTGAACTTATATTAGCTTTAATTTAGCTTTATTAGTAGTTTTTAAAGTTGTTTTAAACATTTGTACTTAGTTAAGTAGTTTTTTATTAGTTTTCAAAGTTTCAAAGTTCAAATCTGTTTGAAACTGCTTATTGTGAAAATCTGTTAAAAGGTCTAAAGTATTATTATTTTTGGTTATAAATAAGTTCAAAATGCATGTTTTAAAGTTATGGTTAAGTTTCAAGAAGAGTTAGTGTCAAATTCTGTGTTTGCAAGTCGTGTAAAAAAATCTGAAAAACCAAAATAGTGTCTAAGAAGGTGTGTTCTCAGCTTATTTTCATGCCTTATTTCTAGTTCAAAATGCTTAAAAAATGGTTTTCTAAGTTAATTTGATTATAAAATTAATCTATTTTCAGTTTTTAAGGATTGGCTTAAACTTTAAGAAGCTTAAAATCAGCTTTTAATATAGTGGTTCAGGTCTGCTTAAGTTTTTCTTTTAAGTCAGAAATTCTATCTCAGAGCCCTTCTTATCAACTTATTTATAAGTTGATAATAAGCTCTAAAATGCCTGAATTTGGTTTTACAAGTTCTTTGATGTGGGTTCTATGTTGTTTTTGGGTTTTTGTTGATCAGCTTATTGATTAGACAGCTTTTAGATAAGCTCAAAAAGCCCCCCTCAAAACTGTTTTAGTGCAGCAGCTTGTTACAGTAGCCTAGGATTAGGTTTTTAGCCTTTTTGGTTATTCCCTTTAGCTTATTTAGTATCCCTTAATGCTTATTAGGTATAGTTTATTGTTGGTAATAGCTTATTAGGGTTAGGTTTATCTTTTCTATAGCTTATGCAGCTTATTACTTTCACATCAGTTAAGGATTATTTTGATTTAGCTTAATATTGAACTGCTTTGCTTTTTGCTTAATTCTCAGCTTATTTTTAAGTCCCTTTTAGACTAAATTTGCTTATTAGGATACCCTTAGGTCCCTTTGTAGCTTATTGAGTTCATAGGACAGCTTATTATAGCTTTGTAGATCAGTATGTGTGTTTGGTTGTAGCTTATTATTGAAACTGTCTTTTTAAGCTTTCTTCCTAGCTTATGTTTCTAAGAGTTATCAGGATTATTTGCTTATTTAGGCTCCCTCTTAGTTTACTTTAGCTTATTTTATCATTTGAAAGCTATTAGTAGCTTATATTTTAAAATCAGTTAAGTGGTGTTTGGTTCTTTACTCATTTTGCAAATTGTCTGCTTGTTACAGCTTTTTCCTAACTTATTTATAAAGTTCAAAAATTTTGGGTTTTCAAAAGTTCTTAATTTTAGCTTATTTAAAAGTTGCAAAAAGAAAAATAAAAAAAATAAAAAAGGGGAAATCAGGGGTGAGCTAGGCTCGAACCCCTGACCTCAACCCTTCCAACACCTCACACATACACCGCTTAACCAAACGCGCCCTAGGGACTTACGTTTGTAATCCCAAACTATTTATTATTTAAGTACGTTTTAGCCTTTTAGCTTAATCACACTTTTCAACTTATTTGAAGCTTCTTGATAAGCTGCTCTTCTGCTTTTATTTTTCCAAGAATCATAATATCATTTAGTACTTTTCCTGATTTTTTCATATTTTTCCAAAATCATTTAGTATTTTTTATAATTTCTTTAGATTAAAAGTGTTTTTAAATCATAATAAAAAATATAAAAGTAAAAAAAATATCCAACTTTTTTCTAAAATTATTTTTAGTCATTTAGGACTTAGGCAAAATAAAATTGCACCCTTAGGCTTTAATTTGCAAAATTTGATTTTTCCGGGCTCGTTCACGTTCCCGGTTAAGCTCTTTTTTAACTTTAAGTGCGTTAGGACTTAATTGAGCTTCGTTTCTTAGTTTATGTGCTTATTAGTTGTTAATTTAGTAGTTTGCCTTTATTTCCCTTGCCTTAATTACTTTCTCGTATCTTAATTTGAACTTAGAAAACAAACAAAAAACGTGAAAACCCTAATTTCAAGCATCTTAATAACAAACCTCAAACGAAATCCTCGATTCACATCTCGTTGGGAAACGAACCGGGTATCACTTGCCCGGTATCATATATCATATTTGCGAGTTTTGCGTATTGACCTTTAGATGTATCAAAAATGATCTAATTAAATTAATATGAAATGAATGGCATAGTGGTAATTAATTTGAAGTCGATGGCTAGAGATAACCCAAATTCAATTATTTCACGTGCCTCTTGCATACATTTTGCTACTATGGCTTTAATAAACAACTATAAAAAATCATTTCATTAAAACCTGATTCAATTATTTTTATATTCAAATGAGTGTATTTGATCTTCCTTGATGTTGCCAGAACTTTGGTGCGCAATTTCTATGATACGAGAAACTGAGAAAGCGAATGTACATGATACAGAAATATTAAAACATTGATACACGTATTATTATAGTCATTCAATTTGTATACTACAAACATATTTAATGTTGTACGAATGAAGATCATCAATAAAAATGATCCACGTATAATAAATTTCACACCTTCATAACATTTGATACATGAACACACTAACTTTCAGGCAGTGGCGGGCGGCGGCCTGAATTACTTTGCCAGATTCCGGTAACGTTGGCCGTTATCAACTTGCTACGAACTTGATACACGCCACCAGTGATAAACTTGCTACGAACTCGATACACATCCAATCGTTTAACGTTGGTACAATCTTGATACACATTAGATGATATTGATACATAACAAAACGCCAAATATAATAAAAGGGATATCGATACACGTAAGATGCTATTAATACACTGCCAGAAACAAGATAATCACATCGCCGTAAAAAATGGACTGGTTGTTGTCGGCTTGTCGCTTATAAATCCGATTACGGCGGTGGTTGATGATTGTAACGACGTCTAGAAAGGATGTGATAACAACGTTGTCCATATGGTAATGGTTGTGATAAACGACAACAATAATCTATGGTTGGCAATGGCCATGGCTGAAGTAAGGTTTGGACGGGAAGGAGAAAATGATACGGAACATCTGTTAGATGAAGGATATGAAAGAGATGGAGCGTTTAATAAGGTAAGGTTAAATTCCTACATTGCCCTTTTAATTATTATGTGATTTTACCTCAAAGAAATATAAGAATTTCCACTTGTCAAAATTTTAGTGGCTTCTTACACTATCTTATTTTAATAACTAGCTTATATGAACCTCATTCTATATATATATATATATATATATATATATATATATATATATATATATATATATATATATATATATATATACACTTTGAAAACGAATCAATAATGTTGATGCTTATGAGACTGTTAATACAAATAAGCCGTAAAAACGTTTATTTATATTTTACGATCTTCTAATGTTTTGTCGATAACAAACATAAAATTATTTTAACGAAACAAATAAAATACGTAAATAGTTTGAGCCAATAGTTTACTAACACACTTACGTTTTTACATAAAACACTAAACAAGTAATAGTGCTTTCATGATTTAGTAATGCATATGTACAACAACTAGTGTTTACATATTGGGTAGATATATACATACTTACTATGTATTATAATGGGTAATAGAATGGGTAGAAGATTAAGTATTTAACCCATTGACTTAATACATTGAATGTAGTTGGGTAAAACCCAAAATCCATGACCCATACCCATGGAGCATAACCCATGACCCATTGCATGACATCATGCATAAGTCTTAATGGGTATTACCCATAACCCATGGAGCTAACCTATGGACTAGATGCATTGCATCTTGTAGATACATTGTATCTACTTGGATACCCATGGTCCAAAGTCTAGGACCCATGACCCATAACCCAGAACCCATGACCCATGACCCAAAACCCATGGGCAAAGAGGAGCTTCCCACGGTTCCCCTAGTTTACACTAGACGGATCCCTCAATTAAGGGATTTGTGGGATCCGTGGAACAGTAGCATGTTTTCTTCTATAAATAGTGAGCCATTTCTTCATTTTAGGTGCACACTCCTACACATACTTTCACATAGTATTATAAACTCTCTAACTTCAGATCCAAAGGATCTTTCTATGTAGTTTGTGTTTGTTTTTGTGTGATTCTCTAGGTTCCTCTTAAAGGCGAGATCACCACCTCTTGAAGTCGAGCAAGCTCAAGTCCATGAGTTGCCATGCTTCGTCATCATCAAGACTACTGAGGTTCTCTTATTGATAGTTCTTTCTTCCTCTCTAGAAGTGTTGTGTCAAAGGCATTAGTGAAGGATGCCAAAAGGGTCAAGACGAAGGCATTAGTGAAAGGTGCTTAACATTCGTGTCAAAGGCATTAGTGAAGGACGCCAAAAGAGTCAAGACGAAGGCATTAGTGAAGGATGCCAAAAAGGGTCAAGCCAAAGGCATTAGTGAAAGATGCCAAGGGTGTACAATCGATATGGTGTATCGATGTACAAATAGAGATAGGTTGTATCCAAGGATATTGATATCCTTGATGATGTTGTAATAAGGAGTGGGTCTCCTTTGGGATAGGTGTTGTGTAGTGTTGGGTAGTAGTTCCTCCTTTGTAATGGAACTCTGTATCTAGCCTTGTACCGGATAAAGTGTAGGCGACGTTGTGATAGGTGTGGTTCTACCTTGTGGAAGAAACCGGAGTCTAGCCTTGTACCGGAAAAAGAGTAGGCGACGTTGTGAAGGCTTATCCGCCATAAGGATTTGTGTGGTGTAGTGCTAATGAACTCTCGAGTAGGTGACTCGGGGAGTAGAGTAGGGCAAAGAAGGTGTCCTTGTAGCCGAACCACTATAAACACTCGTGTCGTGATTTTGTGTTTCTTACTCTTTACCTTTTTACATATTTACATATCTATCTATCAACATCCAACATATACATCTAAATAGATTGACATAAGTCGATCTAAATATTTTAAATCAAAGTTTTAATCGGTAAAACTATTCAACCCCCCCTTCTAGTTTTTCACAGTGACATAAGTCCATGGCGGACTGAATGTGTTTATATTAAGATCATCGTGAACCTTGTTAGTGTCAATAATCATTACATATCTATGCGAATGATAGGTTTATGGGATTTAAAGGATGTCTAAAGTTATGTAATATATGTTATAATAATGATAGCAAGAATTAAATAAATTTTATAAGTTATATGTTGGCTTATAGAAAGCATGATTAGAAAATGGTTTGACGAGAAGTTACTAATAACTAATGTAATGAATGCGTATGACTTATGTGTGGTATTAATGACCAACGTATGGTCTCATTAGTACTCCATGTCTAGTGATTGACCGTTAATGTGGTATTAGAGACTGGTTAATGGTGAATTAAAGTATATAATGTATTGATAAGGTTTTAAAATGTACCTTTTTTAGGGGTCGTTTAAGCCCTTATTTGATCACTTTTGTATCCGTTATTACTTAATATCGTTCCTTTTCACTTTTTAGGTCTCTTGAAGGCAAATTGCTGTAATAGCACTTATTTGGACGAAAAGGCGGGGATATACGAAGAAAATGGCCAAAGTCAAGAATCGAGACACTCCAGCTGCTGAAAACACAAGGTGACGGCGTCACTGCTTAACTGCGACGTCGTCGGAGGATTTTGTGAAGGGACAGAAGCCAAAACTCTTATTTTCAAGTGACGACGTAAAGTTATAAAAGAGTAGACCGTCGCAGCTCAGACGGCCTAGATTCAATCCAGACGGCGTCAGAAGCTAAAGAGGACGGCGTCACAAGCACAAGGTGACGCCGTCGCAAGACTAACGTGGCCAAGACGAAACCCTAATGACGGCGACCCGGCGGTGTCACACAACATAAGGTGACGCCGTCGCATATGTAATCTTATATATAGAATCCGAATTTTTCAGTATTAGTGTGTAGTCTTTTGGAGTAAAAACCTAAACCGAACCAAGGCTTTCTTGTACAGTATTTTAGGGTTCCAAACCCTATCTTACATCAAGATAAGTGTTTTACTTCATTAATTCAATTATGTCTTTGATTATTTGTGTGTATGCTTGCATGTTCTCCATGTCCGGCTAATTTATTTGTGTGTTTGCTTAGGGAATATGAAACTTAATTATTGAATATTGATTGGTTGTCTCTTATCTTAGTTGTTAATGATCTAGTAATGCGATAGGTCATTCGTTGTGTACTTAATGCTTGATTAATCTTTGTGAACCTTAGGTTATAGCACCTTGAGCGGTTGTAAGCTAAACTATCCAAAGAGGCCTTAGAGTTAGAGTTTATGATCCCTAGTGGTATTTTGTAGACGCGACCCTTTGGTAACTTCAAAGAGTTAGGGAGAAACGCATACCCTACAACTTTAGACACACAACACAATTAAGAATAAGGACGTGACAATTCAACCACCAATAGGAGATAATTAAGGAGTAGTAAAACCTAAGTAAACACATCTTTAAACTATCATACGAGCACACAATAATTAGACATAGACTACATACACCTTAGATTAGATAATTAGATAAGCAGAGTAATCGGTAGCAATACCAACCCCCCAAATCCAAACCCTGAGATTCGTACCTTTTCATTTCCTAAAAAACATAAAAAGATAAAAAATAATCTTTCTCAACCCCAACCTTAGCGTAGTAACTTCTCACTAGCATTCCTATTCCCATAGAGAACGATATCAACACCCGTGGCTTACCCTAATACTACACTACAACGATTAGGTTCACTGCCTAGGGTGTTATAAAACTTGCTCGAAGAAAAGGAAGTTCCTTTGACCCCGAACGACGCGTGTAGCGTTATCAAGTTTTTGGCGCCGTTTCCGGGGAATAGAATAGCTAGTTAGTAGTCCACCTCGTTTAGGTTTCCTTTGCTTGATTCCTATCAAGTAAAATTTTCTCATTTTTTAGCTTTATCATAGTTTATCCCCCTTCTTCGTGACCTTTGTTCGTAATTCTATCACTTTTCATCATGGAAGGTGATAACCACCCACCATTCATCAACCCACCACCAATTGACCCGCCAAGAGCCCGTACTCTTGGTGAATACTCAAGACCAAGCCACCTAGGCTATAGGAACACCATTGAGCTTCCCGACCAAGCCCAAACTACGGCCCTGCAATCCGACACCATCCGGTTGGTGCAAAACGGATGTGCATTCCATGGACTTCGTTCCGAAGATCCAAATCAGCATCTAAGGGATTTCCTTAAAATTGTCGATTCCATCGACCTTGATACTACTACTCGAGAGACTACGCGCCTGCGTCTCTTCCAATTCTCTCTACGGGACCAAGCTAGTAATTGGCTTGAGCGACTTCCCGCCGGCTCCATCTCAAGTTGGGATGATCTCACCTCTCGTTTCCTTGCTCAATTTTACCCACCGGGGAGAACCACTAAGCTTAGGAATGACATCTTGATGTTCCAACAACGTCAAGGTGAATCTCTCTACGAAGCATGGACTCGATTCAAGGACTTACTTCATAAAGTCCCTCATCACGGCATTGATCTTTGGCTCCAAGTCCAAATCTTTTATGATCATGTCAACTTCCCCACCAAGCGATCCATTGACCAAGCGGCCGGTGGAAAACTTAGTGATCTCACCGCGGAAGAATCATGGGGAATAATAGAGGACCTTTCTCTCTATGACAACGAAAGTTGGAATGACCCCCGTGAGTTGCCCAAAACCGTTAAGGCAGTCTCTTGCCTCCCATTGACTCACAATCTTCCGACCGTAGGATGATCGAACTTGAAGATCAAGTTAAATTCCTAATGAGTTCCTACGAAAATCCTAAGTCTTCACATCAAGTGAATAAAATCACTCTTCCTTGTGAGTTATGTAGTGGTCCCCATGACACTCGTGATTGCACAAGACTCCCCGAACAAGCTTTTGCGGACTACGCATCCATGCGTACCGATGGAGCAGGAGAAAAGTGGTACATTTTCAAGCCCGAACAAAACAACTTAGAAAACTCTTACAACCCCTCATGGAGAAATCACCCTAACCTTAAGTGGAACCAAAACTCAAGCAAACCCCAAAGCTCATCTAGTCCACCTAATAGGTTCAATTCTCTAAACACCGGGAACCCCACTAATCTTGAGGCAATTGCATCTAGATTCATGTCATCTCAAGAGACTCGATTGACTAAGCTTGAAGCCGATTTTAAGCGAAGACAAGGCGAGATGACAAACAAGCTTGATGCCTTTTTAAAAGCCTTTAATGAACGGGAAATTGGAGCACTCCTAAGTGATACTATCAAGAATCCAAAAGTAAGTTTGATTTCATCAACTTCATGTTCTTGTTCACCATGGGAGAATGCACATCCATACCCCTCACACCCAACGGTTCACTTTGTAAATGCTATCAACAAAGGTTCCAAGCAATCTAAAATGAGATACCAAGGCCCTGCACCATTGGTAGAACCTACTCTTGAGAAACTCGTCAACCAAGAACCCAAACTTAATCTAGAGGAGGAGTACAAGGAACTCCATCAAGAAAAACCGGTTCTTGAAGTCTTAGCTCATGCACCTTATTATAATGCTTTAAAAGAAAAATATGAGTTAGAACTTAAACTTGGAAAACATGGGTCCGCTTTTGTGCGAAATAATTTACCTAAGAAGTTAGACGATCCCGGGCTATTTACTCTTCCGTGTAGGCTTGGAACTTCCAAACCTCTCGATGCTCTAGCCTACTTAGGATCATGCATCAATCTTGTTCCGTTGTCCCTCCATAGAAGCCTTAACTTTGGTAAGATAGAACCAACGGAAACCATCTTAGGTCTAGTGAATGGCAGTGTTGCACATCCGGTAGGAATAATAAAAGACATGGTAGTACACGTAGGAGAGTTGACTCTTTTGGCCGACTTTCATGTGCTAGACATGAATAAGGACCCGACATGCCCATTACTTGTAGGAAGAGGATTCTTAGCTACCGCTAGTGCCATCATCGATTGTAAGATGTCCAAGATAGTGGTAGGAGAGGGGAGTGCTAGGTCAATTTACGATGTCAAAAGGCATACGTAATACAAAGAAGAGGAAATCCCACATGAGATTAGGTTGGATAGGACGCCTTCTAGATATGGACCTTGGATAGATAAGAACCTCATAGGTCCTCAATGACCTTTCTACTTAGATGAAGCCTTTGCTAGTAAAGCAACTTTCCATGAAAAAGAGATGGCTAGGGACATGGAAGTGAACCCATTCGAGGACGCCTTAGTATTTAGGAAAATGACCGAGTTCCTAGGAAGCTTGCCCGTCAACCTTGTCATGAATAGGTGGAAAATTGAAAAGCCTAAACATAAGTGGGATTGGAATAGACCACCTAGTGATGGTAATGGAGAGTGGCACATTAGGATAACAATCTATGATCCAGATGGAGAAAAGTTTGAAAAGGCATATCGAACCGAACGTACTACTAGAAACTTAAATGATAAGTTTGATCCTTATGACATTGTTAAGGATAGGCTTACTTATATCGGTACGTAGGAGCACGACTACGAGTCTAGCTACAAGACTCTTAAATAAAGAAAAGCGCTTCGTGGGAGGCAACCCATGCTTAATTGTTTGATTGTTAGTGTCATATATCTTTTATTAATTTTTTAGTCTCATGTTTAAATTTGTAAAAATGCTTTATTTTGTTTTTAACCTCGTCTTAATTGCATATAAAGGTATTTTACATAAAGGATAAGTTTAGGGAGGATTACACACGTTTTCAAAAGAAACGTAAACATGAGAATAACAATTCATTCAAAGATATATTTGTGTGTTTGTTCGAGTCAAATGCTTGTATCGAGTCATAATGGATGTTTTGCAGAAATTTTTCCAGATTCTAAAGATATAAATTTTCCAGAATTTTTTCAGAAAATCGCAGACCAGTTTTTGTTAGGATAACCTGACGGCGTCAGGATTGCAACCTGACGGCGTCAGGAAGGAGTAAAAACAACAGATTACTTTTTTCTCGTTAGCTACTTATAAATTTTTGGAATTTTCTAGGTCTTAATTTTCCAGAAATTCTGTAAACATCCATTCCACAAGCATTATATCTTAGTTTAGTAGAGTCTTATATATATTATTACCGCCGATTTTACACGAAGGTTTCGTTTGTTTTCTTCGAATGTGCAGGTTTTATTTATCTAGAAGAAGAAACAAAAGATTGGAAGGAACTTTTCACGCATACATTTTTCTTGGAAAGGATTTAACCACTACTTTACACGGATCCTACCGAGCTAATCAGGGGAGTACTAGTTTCTTTCGTTTTTAATTACCTTCCATTATCATAACTTTGATACTTTCGGGGAACATTGGGGACAATGTTCAGTTTAAGTGTAGGGAGGGAAAATAAAACGGGAACTTTGAAACTATGCTTATCCTTGATTATTTGCTTTGTCCAATTGTATTTGTGTAATAAACCATGAGAAAATGTCGGTTAGGGTAATTTTGGCACCAAATTTAAAATTTTTCATGATATATAGGAGTGGGCCATTAGTCTTAACAAAAGCGTCTCACGGATAGGAAGTTGCATGACTAGCACAAAAAAACCCTTTACCACCTAAATTCCACCCAAAATGTGAGGATCGCCCTTAGATTAGTAGGAATTAAAGCATTCATCTTTAATGCTTAGAGTGTAAACCGGTAGTATATTAGATTCTAGAACTTGTTTTGTGATGCATCCCGAGATCGCTAGTAAGACTACACTTGTGTAGTTAGGAATAACTAAATGATAAGAGGCATTAGGATAACCCTTGTTTGATACCCGTAATATAATTACTTCTTCCACATCGGTTGAGTAATTCCCCCACACCCTTTGCGTTGTACTCATCTTTAGTACACGATACCCCTAGTTAACCCCTCAGAGCCTATCCTTTTCGCGGTTCTCGTGATGTTTCGGTTTTTCCGGAATATCAATGAAGAGCATTGTTTACACCCCACCCCCAAATGTACACCCAAATCGCCTTAGCCTACCTTGTATGCACTCACTTTTAGTGCATTATTGTTATCACCCTAAACCCTCAGTTCAATTATCTAGTTGCTTGCATGAGTTACTAAGTCGAGTCATATCCTTTGTACACAGTTTTGGGACGATTGAGACTCATGGGAAAAAGTTAAAGTTTATAAAATGATTGAAAGGGAATGCTAAATTCCCTTATTTGCGTAATAACATACCCCAAGTGTTTTGATCTTTTCAATTCGGGTCAAATTAGTGTTAGAGTAATAAAAACTCAAGTGTAGGGATGTGCCTATAAATCCCTATCATTTTGATGTTACAGTAGAGGATGGTAGAGTAAAAGTGTATGAAAAAAAAATAGAGTGTAAAAAAAAAAAAAATACATACGGGCTACCATCCTACATCTATCCTTTAAATTTATGTTTGTTTGTTTCAGTTATTTAGATTCTAGAGTGTCGAGTCTTGGCTTAACAACGCCATTTTTCGTATGCTTGTAACATAAAGATTCTTGACTTGCCACCACTAAATAGCCTATCCCACCAAACCCTTTGTTTCCCTACCGTAAGCCTAACATTACAACCCTTTAAAGACCTCTTTGATAGTCTTTCCTAGGTGTGATGAGTGTCTAAATACTCATCATTTTTGTACCATTTAAACTGCAAAAACATCTGAAAACACTCAGAAATGCATCAAAATGATAAAAATATCACAAATAAGTGTTTTATGTGTTTTAAATGCAAAAATATCAAAATCTGGTGAAAAACGTATCAAATTTGCATAATTGGCAGTTTTAGTCCCCCAAGTTTCAAAAGTTGTCAAAAACAGTCCTTGGTAAATCTAAATAAAGAAAAATTTTATTCAAGGTCCCTGAAATATTCTAAATTGTCAAAAATGGTCCTTGAATAAATCTTTTGTTAAATGGCAGAAAAGGTCCTTGAACTTTCATAAAATGTCAAGTTTGGTCCCTGGAAAATTGAAAATGTCAAAACTGGTCCTTGTACTATTGGAACTTTTCAATATTGGTCCCTTATAACAACTTTGGAGAAATTACAGTTTTGGTCCCTCTAGTTTGGCAGATTTACAAGAAAGGTCCTTTTACTAAACAAACCAAATAGACCCTTTACCCATTTTGACCCCTGCCTTAACCTTTTGACCCTTTCCCTGTTTTTGAACCCCTGGTCAAACTAAGTCAAATAACCAGTTGCCCGCCCACCTTATCCCTGTCCTCTCCCCACTTGCTACTCCTCTGCAACCACCTCTCCCATCACCCTCACCTTATCCCAACACCTCTCACCCCTCATCATCACCCCTACAATCCACCCCCCTAGTTGCTAGCTCAGAACCCCTGTGGTCAAAACCACCTTTCCCGCCAAAATGATAAAAGGGCCTAGAATACTTAAAACTCATCCATTGGCTAAAAGAAGTGGTGGGATTTGATCAAGAAGACACGTGGAGCTTATTGGAGTATAAAAGAGAGGAAGAGAAGGAGAGGACAAGCAGTAGTTAGTTTTAGTTTTCATATGTATGTCGTTTTAAATTTTAATGTTTTAGTTTTAGTTTAAAAGCTTTAATTCTCTGTTCCTTTGTACTAAACTTAAGGTATTTCATCATTATAATCATATTTCAAGTCTCAATTCAAGGTCTCACTTATATTTCACATTTTGATGTTCACTGTTGAAAATTGCAAACTCATATCTTATATCAAAGCTTCCAAAAGCTTATATTATCATTCAACTCAGCTTATTTAAGCTTATTATAGTCTTTGGTATGCCTGCTAATCAATTTCAAGCAAAATTGGTCCATGGTCAACGAACGTCAAACTGAGCAAGGAATGGGAATGGTGATGATAATTGGGTTTGTTTCAACTTGGATATGGGTTGGATTAGACTAGGTTAGGTAGTGTTTTGGGTTTGGTTTAGCCTGCAAACAGCTGGACTCCTGTGAGTGCTTATCTCATTTTCAAATTTTCAAGTCAGTTTGCATATTTTGCTTGAACAGGTAGTTATAGTCATAATCTGTTTTGACTTGTTTATTTAGTTGTATTTAAGATAGTTAAACTTAGTTTGATCCTTATTACTTGTTGGTTCAGTAGTGGGTGTATGTTTAAGTTCATATCAAGTATAACAAGTGTGTTTGGATCAAGTGGTTTAGCTGCAATTGAGGTCTGCTCAGTTGCTAAAGCTTGCTGGTTCATGCTTGTGTATCTTTCTTGTGCTCATTCTAGTCCTTGTTTGGAACTTAAGAACAACAAAAGTCAATTTCACATTTATCAGTTTCTATTTACTTGTCTGTTGGATCTTTGGCATATCAAAAGCTTGTTTTGTATCTTAAATTTATAGATTTAGCTTGCATTAAGTTCAATTCATCTATTAACATTACTCTCAATCCTTTAAATCAGTTTCTAAGTTCATAAAAGTCAAAACTCCAAAACTGTCACAAAGTCAAAATTGCAAAAACTCAGTTTTAGCTCAACTGAGATGAATTTTCATGGACTCAGTTTTAGGCCAAATCATGTCAAACTCTGGATTTTATAACTTCTACTGGTCCACTTTCTTATTATCAATTTTGTGAATTTTCCATAAGCTCCAAAAGGGCTTGCCAACATGGGCTTATATCCCCTGTGCAACTGACTCAGTTTCAACTGAGTCTGCACAGGGGTATTGCAGACCTTGCATCAAGCTCATCTGAGCACCTCTAGGTCTAGTTTTTAGTTTTAAGGTTCTTGGCCAGGTCTTCTCCAAAGTCCAATTGCTGGTTTTCATATTCAGCTTATTTTGAAGCTTGTGCATAAGCTCAAAACTTGGTACCCTAAATTCTGTTTTTAGCAAATAGCTCATTTAGTCAAATCTTAGAAACTTGTAATCCAGAGGATATGGCTTGTTGATTCTAGTTGCATTTGGTCACTTTTAGCTTATTTTAGCTTGTGTTTCAGTTTGGTGCTTGTTTTGTACCTTTAGCTTATCCAAGTGCTTATTTCATAAGCACTTTGCTCATCAGTTTCATAATCCCCCACATAACCTCCTGTTATTCCTTTTTTCCTAGATTCCAAATATAATTTTAGAGTTTTCCTGAAATTTTCAGACTTTTCCAAGCTTGTTTGCTATTTTTCTTAATTTAAATTAGTTTTTAAGCATTTTTAAATAGCTTTTAATACAAAAAATTAAGAAAAGTTTCAAAAAAATAATTTTTCATTTTTCTTAAGTTAAGATAAATATAAAAAGACAAAAAAATATTTTTTCATATTTTTCTTAGTTAAATTTGTATTTTTAAATAATTTAAGTAGTTTTAAATAGTTTTTAATTCCTAGAAAATTCAAAACAAATATTCAGAAAAATACAAAAATAGTTTTGAAAAGTCTCTTTTGATATTTTAAATTTTTCTAAGTCTTAATTTTATTTTTCTAGCTTTATTTCATATTTTCTTGCATTTTAGGCTAATATTAAATAGTTAAAAATAGTTTTTAATTTATAATAATTAATTAATTAGTTATAAAATTAATTTTCTTTTTCTAAAAATTTTCTTTTATCATTAGGATTGTAAAAATATCATTTTCATATTTTTAGGATTAATATTGTGTAAGTTTCACTTTTTATTTTGTACGCTACGTAGTTTTTAATTCAGTTTTTATAAAAACATAAAATCAAAAACATCATTTTAAATATAGTGATAGCGTTTATTTAATATTTTTTATCTTTTTAACTTTCTTTAATTTGCATTTAAGCCCCTGTAGTTTATGGGCTTTTCCTTAGTTATAATCATATTCAAATCTCTTTTCCCGTTCAAATCTCTCGATCACTACACGTTTGACTATTCTCGCACAGCTCGTTGGGACTTAACGACCTGGGGAAACACTATACTCTCCTGATCTTCATTGCATTTGTGCTTAATCTGTTTTAAGTTTCTTACGGTCGGCCATTCACAAGTGGTCGGCTTGCGTGATAAAACTTGACGGTTTAGCACGGATCAAATTTTGGCGCCGCTGCCGGGGAGCAGTGCTAATAGTCTTACGTTTAGCAGATTAGTGATTTGAATATTCACTCTTTGTCTATACCATCTGTATGTATTTATATTTTCTTATAAAAATCAAAAACCCAAAAAGATTTTCATTCTTTGTTTCTACATCATGTTTTTCAAAAATACAAAAAATATTCCTCTTTACCCTCTTACCCTTTTGATTCTCCATTTCTTACCCTCTGTAAACCTTTGATTCTTTCTATGTCTTATCCTCACCCTCTTGGATGTCAATGGTGTGGTGGTCCTTATAATGGTGGCAATTGCCCCAGTTGTAGCATGGTGGAATCAGGAAACGGGTCTGTCTATAACCAGGATCCCTATTCCTACCATAACACAACTGATTTATTCCATCAGCTACCACACTGTGAGACTCAGCAGTTTTACTGTTGTGAGTACTGTGGTGGTTCACACTCCAGTTCTGATTGTCAATCGGGAAACACGCTTGTCTATGAGCAGGTTCCTGATAACAATTATGACCACAACACATACAACTCACAGCCACATCAGTTTTACTGTTGTGAGTATTGTGGAGGTCCTCACTTTAGCTCTGATTGTCAAACAAGGAATCCATTTCCTTGTAACAATTACGACTCTTCGTATCATGACCAACCTCTACAATACCAAGTGAATCAGGCACTACCTCAGCCTGAGCCACTTCCTCAAAATCTTCTCCTTGATCTTTTGGATTTAGTGAAAGATTTGAAGGAATGTAAACATCCCCAAGATAATCCAAATCAGAAATCCATGGAAGTTTTGTTAGCTGAAGAACGGACTGCTAAATTAGATTCCCATATTGCCTTTGAAAAATCTATTAGGGAATCAATTGCAAAAGAAAAAGCAGCCAAATCTAGCTCGCGATTCCGTTTCATTCCTGATGACGATGATGACGAAGTTACCCTTGATATTAGTCAACTTTGTACAGATTCATCAAGTTCATCAGTTGAAATTCCTTCCATGAAAAATCAGGGAGAAAAGACTATGATGGAATTACTAGCAGAAGAACAAATGGAAAGTATAAAACATATGTATGCTAGTCCTTCTAAACTCCCTCAGTCTGTTGATATTCCCACTCACTCTCTGAACATGGGGGACGAGCATCTTGACACTGTTCCTGAAAAGGAATCGGACGAATTCATAAAGTCTAGTGTTGAGAACCTTGTCCCAATCCCGAGAGAGTCACAGGGAACTTCTGATCATATGTGTGATTCTCTTTCCCCTCTTGAGTGTTCAAAAGATCATTTTGAAACTTTCTCCGATGTTAGCGACGATTGTGCTTCTTATGGAGACATTGAGTATGTTGAGGCATCACTTCTACAGTCTGATCCTCTTCTTGAGGAGTTCACTGATGAACTCACTCACATCAGTCCACTTTCATCAGAAAGTGACGATGATCTCTTTGATTTCGAAGCCGATCTTGGAGAAACTAAAAATCTCCTATATAATGATCATCCACTCATTTCTTGTCCCATTTCCGACTCTTCCATTCCTTCTCTCACTCCAAATGAGGAAGATGACAACTTTTGGAATGAGGTCGATGCTTTTCTTAGTGATGAGTCAATTCCAACAGGGATTGACAATACTTGCTATGATTCGGAGGGAGACATCCTCTTTCTTGAAAATCTGTTGATTGAAGAACCGTTTCCAGCTCTCCCTCCCGGAAATTTTATTGCCAATCACCATACAAGCTTCAAGTCTAAGCTTAAAAATCTAACAAATGGTGATTTGCTCCTCACTAATGAAGAATGGGATTGCATTGTGATGCACATCTTTATTCCATTTTTCACAAAAGGTGTGGTTTCTCGTTCCCTTTTCTCCTTCAGGAATGAGGACACTATTTTTGATCCCGGCATTTTCATTTATCATTTGTGAGCCGGTTCTATGTATATCTCGTCGGTGTGGAACTTTCACGTACTTCAATGTTTATCCAAACATCTTGAATGAAAGTCCGATGGAGATTGTCTCTTCCACTTACTTCCCCATGAACAAATTAATTCGGGGTCGAGTCAAGCTAGCGACTCGGTAATCAAAAACAGTAGTTAAACATGGGTTTTCACCCGTGTGTACCACCCTAGTGTGGGGGAGATGCCCCACATGTTGTATATAGATCTAAAAAATGAATGAATGAATGAAAATTGTAAATATTAAAAAAGAGAATAATTGTTGTGTTTCTACACTTAGCTAGTAATGTTATCTTTTTACGTTCTAAGTTTCGGCATAACAGCCGGTACTTTGAATATTGAGGACAATATTCATTTCTAAGTGTGGGGGGGAAATTCTGGCGAATTTAATCATAAATGTACCCTTTTAGTCCCTTTTTCCCCCAAAATGGCCAAATTTTAAAATTTTTTTTAGTGGAAGTACTATGTACTAAACACAACAAATGGTAATCAGTCCACCATGTCTAACCCACATAAGGATTGGCTAATCCAGGAGCAAACGGCTCTTGGTAAAGATATCTCAAATCCGTTGACGGCTTGCAATTTGCCCAAAATTGTATGGTATTCAGCTCACCATATCCTTAAAAGTGAAGAGTTGGCTAGCCCGCAAGTTTATGGCTTGTGGTAAAGGCAGTGGAAAAACCATAATTGGTAATCGACTCACCAAAGATAATACTGATAATTTATCTAAGAGTTGGCTAGTCCAGAAGCAAACGGCTTCTGGTAAAGACAAATCAAATCCGTTGAAAGCTGGTGATTTGCTCAAAATCATTTGGTTATCGGTGTACCAAGGTTCTTACTTGAACTGTAACATTTGGCTACTCCAGAAGTAATGGCTTTTGGTAAAGAGATGAAATCCATTAAATTTTTCTCAAAACATTGCTAGGGACTAGCAATATCTTAGTGTGGGGGATTGATGAGTGTCTAAATACTCATCATTTTTGTACCATTTAAACTGCAAAAACATCTGAAAACACTCAGAAATGCATCAAAATGATAAAAATATCACAAATAAGTGTTTTATGTGTTTTAAATGCAAAAATATCAAAATCTGGTGAAAAACGTATCAAATTTGCATAATTGGCAGTTTTAGTCCCCCAAGTTTCAAAAGGTGTCAAAAACAGTCCCTGGTAAATCTAAATAAAGAAAAATGTTATTCAAGGTCCCTGAAATATTCTAAATTGTCAAAAATGGTCCTTGAATAAATCTTTTGTTAAATGGCAGAAAAGGTCCTTGAACTTTCATAAAATGTCAAGTTTGGTCCCTGGAAAATTGAAAATGTCAAAACTGGTCCTTGTACTATTGGAACTTTTCAATATTGGTCCCTTATAACAACTTTGGAGAAATTACAGTTTTGGTCCCTCTAGTTTGGCAGATTTACAAGAAAGGTCCTTTTACTAAACAAACCAAATAGACCCTTTACCCATTTTGACCCCTGCCTTAACCTTTTGACCCTTTCCCTGTTTTTGAACCCCTGGTCAAACTAAGTCAAATAACCAGTTGCCCGCCCACCTTATCCCTGTCCTCTCCCCACTTGCTACTCCTCTGCAACCACCTCTCCCATCACCCTCACCTTATCCCAACACCTCTCACCCCTCATCATCACCCCTACAATCCACCCCCCCTAGTTGCTAGCTCAGAACCCCTGTGGTCAAAACCACCTTTCCCGCCAAAATGATAAAAGGGCCTAGAATACTTAAAACTCATCCATTGGCTAAAAGAAGTGGTGGGATTTGATCAAGAAGACACGTGGAGCTTATTGGAGTATAAAAGAGAGGAAGAGAAGGAGAGGACAAGCAGTAGTTAGTTTTAGTTTTCATATGTATGTCGTTTTAAATTTTAATGTTTTAGTTTTAGTTTAAAAGCTTTAATTCTCTGTTCCTTTGTACTAAACTTAAGGTATTTCATCATTATAATCATATTTCAAGTCTCAATTCAAGGTCTCACTTATATTTCACATTTTGATGTTCACTGTTGAAAATTGCAAACTCATATCTTATATCAAAGCTTCCAAAAGCTTATATTATCATTCAACTCAGCTTATTTAAGCTTATTATAGTCTTTGGTATGCCTGCTAATCAATTTCAAGCAAAATTGGTCCATGGTCAACGAACGTCAAACTGAGCAAGGAATGGGAATGGTGATGATAATTGGGTTTGTTTCAACTTGGATATGGGTTGGATTAGACTAGGTTAGGTAGTGTTTTGGGTTTGGTTTAGCCTGCAAACAGCTGGACTCCTGTGAGTGCTTATCTCATTTTCAAATTTTCAAGTCAGTTTGCATATTTTGCTTGAACTGGTAGTTATAGTCATAATCTGTTTTGACTTGTTTATTTAGTTGTATTTAAGATAGTTAAACTTAGTTTGATCCTTATTACTTGTTGGTTCAGTAGTGGGTGTATGTTTAAGTTCATATCAAGTATAACAAGTGTGTTTGGATCAAGTGGTTTAGCTGCAATTGAGGTCTGCTCAGTTGCTAAAGCTTGCTGGTTCATGCTTGTGTATCTTTCTTGTGCTCATTCTAGTCCTTGTTTGGAACTTAAGAACAACAAAAGTCAATTTCACATTTATCAGTTTCTATTTACTTGTCTGTTGGATCTTTGGCATATCAAAAGCTTGTTTTGTATCTTAAATTTATAGATTTAGCTTGCATTAAGCTCAATTCATCTATTAACATTACTCTCAATCCTTTAAATCAGTTTCTAAGTTCATAAAAGTCAAAACTCCAAAACTGTCACAAAGTCAAAATTGCAAAAACTCAGTTTTAGCTCAACTGAGATGAATTTTCATGGACTCAGTTTTAGGCCAAATCATGTCAAACTCTGGATTTTATAACTTCTACTGGTCCACTTTCTTATTATCAATTTTGTGAATTTTCCATAAGCTCCAAAAGGGCTTGCCAACATGGGCTTATATCCCCTGTGCAACTGACTCAGTTTCAACTGAGTCTGCACAGGGGTATTGCAGACCTTGCATCAAGCTCATCTGAGCACCTCTAGGTCTAGTTTTTAGTTTTAAGGTTCTTGGCCAGGTCTTCTCCAAAGTCCAATTGCTGGTTTTCATATTCAGCTTATTTTGAAGCTTGTGCATAAGCTCAAAACTTGGTACCCTAAATTATGTTTTTAGCAAATAGCTCATTTAGTCAAATCTTAGCAACTTGTAATCCAGAGGATACGGCTTGTTGATTCTAGTTGCATTTGGTCACTTTTAGCTTATTTTAGCTTGTGTTTCAGTTTGGTGCTTGTTTTGTACCTTTAGCTTATCCAAGTGCTTATTTCATAAGCACTTTGCTCATCAGTTTCATAATCCCCCACATAACCTCCTGTTATTCCATTTTTCCTAGATTCCAAATATAATTTTAGAGTTTTCCTGAAATTTTCAGATTTTTCCAAGCTTGTTTGCTATTTTTCTTAATTTAAATTAGTTTTTAAGCATTTTTAAATAGCTTTTAATACAAAAAATTAAGAAAAGTTTCAAAAAAATAATTTTTCATTTTTCTTAAGTTAAGATAAATATAAAAAGACAAAAAAATATTTTTTCATATTTTTCTTAGTTAAATTTGTATTTTTAAATAATTTAAGTAGTTTTAAATAGTTTTTAATTCCTAGAAAATTCAAAAAAAATATTCAGAAAAATACAAAAATAGTTTTGAAAAGTCTCTTTTGATATTTTAGATTTTTCTAAGTCTTAATTTTATTTTTCTAGCTTTATTTCATATTTTCTTGCATTTTAGGCTAATATTAAATAGTTAAAAATAGTTTTTAATTTATAATAATTAATTAATTAGTTATAAAATTAATTTTCTTTTTCTAAAAATTTTCTTTTATCATTAGGATTGTAAAAATATCATTTTCATATTTTTAGGATTAATATTGTGTAAGTTTCACTTTTTATTTTGTACGCTACGTAGTTTTTAATTCAGTTTTTATAAAAACATAAAATCAAAAACATCATTTTAAATATAGTGATAGCGTTTATTTAATATTTTTTATCTTTTTAACTTTCTTTAATTTGCATTTAAGCCCCTGTAGTTTATGGGCTTTTCTTTAGTTATAATCATATTCAAATCTCTTTTCCCGTTCAAATCTCTCGATCACTACACGTTTAACTATTCTCGCACAGCTCGTTGGGACTTAACGACCTGGGGAAACACTATACTCTCCTGATATTCATTGCATTTGTGCTTAATCTGTTTTAAGTTTCTTACGGTCGGCCATTCACAAGTGGTCGGCTTGCGTGATAAAACTTGACGGTTTAGCACGGATCAAGGTGATTACGCCAAAGCGATGGAGGTTTGATCTATTCTCAAGCCTATGGTAATCTATGTAATAGGACCGGTTAATGAGTGTTTATCTTCCATTTCCAACTTGTTATATTTCATATACACCCGAGAGAGATGTGAGTATCCAAACACCCCATGTGAGGTGCTAGTATGTAATTTCCGTGCTTGTTATAACTTTTGCGGGGCTTATATGTGTTGTGGACTGTTTTAAACCAATGCTTCATGACCCCTAACTTATAAATTAATTGGCTAAAAGCACATTTGCTTGAGGACAAGCAAATACCAAGTGTAGGGATATTTGATAAGGTTTTAAAATGTACCTTTTTGAGGGGTCGTTTAAGCCCTTATTTGATCACTTTTGTATCCGTTATTACTTAATATCGTTCCTTTTCACTTTTTAGGTCTCTTGAAGGCAAATTGCTGTAATAGCACTTATTTGGACGAAAAGGCGCGGATATACGAAGAAAATGGCCAAAGTCAAGAATCGAGACACTCCAGCTGCTGAAAACACAAGGTGACGGCGTCACTGCTTAACTGCGACGCCGTCAGAGGATTTTGTGACGGGACAGAAGCCAAAACTCTTATTTTCAAGTGACGACGTCAAGTTATAAAAGAGTAGACCGTCGCAGCTCAGACGGCCTAGATTCAATCCAGAGGCGTCAGAAGCTAAAGAGGACGGCGTCACAAGCACAAGGTGACGCCGTCGCAAGACTAACGTGGCCAAGACGAAACCCTAATGACGGCGACCCGACGGCGTCACACAACATAAGGTGACACCGTCGCATATGTAATCTTATATATAGAATCCGAATTTTTCAGTATTAGTGTGTAGTCTTTTGGAGTAAAAACCTAAACCGAACCAAGGCTGTCTTGTACAGTATTTTAGGGTTCCAAACCCTATCTTACATCAAGATAAGTATTTTACTTCATTAATTCAATTATGTCTTTGATTATTTGTGTGTATGCTTGCATGTTCTCCATGTCCGGCTAATTTATTTGTGTGTTTGCTTAGGGAATATGAAACTTAATTATTGAATATTGATTGGTTGTCTCTTATCTTAGTTGTTAATGATCTAGTAATCCGATAGGTCATTCGTTGTGTACTTGTTGGAATCACTCCTAAACTGTATTTCAAGTATTTATATTTCATATGTAATAGGTAGCTTCATTATGGCCTTTATGTTTGTTTAAGGTCCAGCTTATGTAGAAGGCCCATAAGCTGAGGCCCAAGCCCAATAAGGAATAGGGAAGGAGAGGGAGTGTTGCCCTAGCTCCTTGCCTATATAAACTATTGTAAACCCTCATTTGAGGGTTGGTTGTTCAAGTTATTCTTTTCATTCACTCTCACTACGCCTAACCGTGCTACTCATATTGTGTGTTTGTGTTTGATACTTGTTCATCCGCCTTTATCTCTTCTCTTATAAGCTTGTGTTGTAAAACTTGTGACCTAACAGTGGTATCAATCGCCAAATAGTTGGGTGTACACGTTTGTCTTTGAAGTTTTGGTTTTGGGTCTTACGCGTAAAGATAACACAATCTTTGGTTCGCTTAAAAACTAATTTTTTACACTTTTGAATCCAAGATTCTTGTACTTTCAACGTTATTAGGTGTTAAACTATTGGTTTTTGGCAAAAAGTTTGGAACTTTACGTGTTTTTTCCTTGTTTTTAAGCTTGTTTTTGTACGCAAGTGTTATCCTACGCGTAACTGTTTTAAGTGCTTTGGATCATCAAGTTTCACACTTTTGTGTTATTTCGGTGTTATTGAAGCTATTTCAACACACAAAAACTGGTTTAGAAACACATTTGGATAGAATCAAAGTTACAAGTAATCTTACGCGTAACAAAACCCTAAAATTACGCGTAAGACTTTCCTTGGTTTGATCTTCAATTTTCTGGTTTATTCCGTGTTTTCTTACTTGGATAAGTCTGAAAATACGTCGACTTTGGATATCTTTTGCACTGTGAAGTGTAAAAGATCACTTGGGATAAAACCCTAATCTTACGCTTAAGCATAAAGCTTACGCGTAGAAAATCTTACGCTTAAGATTCATCTTACGCGTAGACCTAGTCCTACGCATAAGGTAATCCTACGCCTAACTTTCTACGCCTAACTTACTGTTTACGCATAACTTTAGTCTTTTCTCCTGCTTACGCGTAAGCTAAATCCTACGCGTAACTATTCTTGTTACGCGTAATTTTTGGTGTTTTTACGCATAAGTGCTACTTGGTTCTTGTCATTTCTACGCCTAAGGATACTTCATCAACAAAGGTTCATTCGACTACAAAGATCCATTCTTACTACACAAGTTTATCATCATGTCTCAACCACCATACTCTAACTACTTCCCTCACACTTATAATCATCAACAACAACAACAATTAACTCCACAACATCAACAATGGAATCAACAACAAGCCATTTATCAACAACAATTTAATCAGCAACATACTCCACAACTTGGTGCAATTCCACAACCACAAATGGTTCAACCACCACCAAGTCTTCAAACTCTACCCTACACAAACGATTTCAATCAACATCCATCACGAAGCACTATGAAGGAACCCACTTGGTTTGCAAAGATGTGTGAAGCTTTAAGCAGCCAACAATCAATTCATGAAGATGGATCACTTGATAGACCTCCAATGCTCACTCCAGGAAACTACGATCAATGGGTGATAAGGTTCTTTAGGTTCTGTGATCTGAAGAAGCCACATGGAAAGTTCTTAAAGAAGGTTATCTTGGAAGGTCCATTTGAGATGCCTACTGTCACTGTACCCGGAGATCCAACTGCTGTTCCACCAAGAGATGAACAAATCAACATTGCTACTGTTGCAGATCTAAATGCTACAGAACTTCTACACTATGAAGCTGATGAACTTGCAATGGAATACATCCTTTTAGGATTACCAAACCCAATTCTTCGTAGTGTTGATGCTCAAAAGACTGCACAAAAAATGTGGGATCATATTCGTCTTCTTATGGAAGGATCTGTACTCAATCAGGAGGATTTGGAATCCAAAATTTACTTGGCTTATGAACACTTCATGATTGAACCTGGAGAGACACTAGAGTCCTATCATCATCGATTTTCAGATATCATCAATGATTTGGATAAACACAACATCATCATGCCAAGAATTGCAGTGAATACTAAGTTCCTGAGTAGTCTTGGTCCAGAATGGGAGAAGTATGTCATTTTTCTCCGTCAAGCAAAGAACATGCATCATTCAACCTATGGATTGTTGTACGATTACTTGAAGCCTCATGAAAAGGAAGTTGATCGAGAAAGGATTCTCCGTGCTCAAATTGCTAAACAGTCACAACCGGACAATCAACAACTTGCCTTATATGCTCAACAGAATTATCCCTCTCAACCAGCAACTCAACCAACTGCTTCAAACACACCTTCACAGTCACAACCTCAACAAAATCAATTGGTTCCATACAACAACAATGCTCAAGCATATGTCAGTGAAGCGACTGAGGAAACAGATCCGTTCGAAGCATTGCAACAAGGATTTGTGATGATTGCTAATGCTTTTGGCCGTTACACCAACAAATCCAATAATCGTATTCGTTCCTCATCTAACACACGGACTCAAGCTGTTGTGAACAATGGACGTGTTGAAGTTCAGAATCGTGATTATGGTCGTCAGATGGGCGGTGGTCAAGGGTTTAATGTTGTGGGTAGGAATAACAACAGAGCTCAAGTGGTGGAACAGGGAAATGCTCAGAATCGGTTAAATGGTCTTAGATGCTACAACTGCAATGAAAAGGGACACCTGGCTAATGCATGCCCAAAGCCAAGGACTAGGGGCAGTGCTTACTTCAAAGAAGCCTTACTTTTGGCTCTTAAGGATGAAGCAGGTGGATCTCTTACAGACAAAGAACAGAGCTTTATGGCAGATGCAGACTCAGATGATGATATGGAGGACTTGCAGGCTAATGCAGCTGTTATGTTGATGGCTAATATGCATGAGCTGCACATGAGTGATACAGGCCCAGTGTATGACACTGATGGCTTGTCTCAGGTACCCGAACAAACCATCATCATATCTGAACTAATATCTCCGCCAATATCTGAATCCGGCACGGATCAGACTGTTCAAAATGAGTCTTCTACATCTTCTTCTGATGATTATCAAGTTAACCCTGTAGTTACATTTGACGATCAAGATGACCTTATGGTCCCCTTTGATAATCAAATTGACTCCGTGGTCGTACTTGAGGATCTAACGAATGATCATGTTGAGACTCACGTTGAACAAGATGATCTGTTGCCTCATCCGGATTTTGCTCGGTTAATTCAAGACCATAAAATCAAAATGGATGAATGTTATGCATTAAATCAATCCTTAAAAAGTAAAAATGCACTGTTAACCAAGGATTTTGAATGTTTACAAATGCAACTCAACTTTTTCAAAACTCAAGAAAATCGTGAAAAAGGTTTTGAAGCCGCTTTTGCAAAATCTCATCAAAACGAAAAATATTTAGAGAGACAGATGCGTGATCTAGCCGCCTCGAAGAATGCTTTGTTGTCCGAATTAGAACAACTGAAACATGAACATAAAAAGCAAATTAACGCTCTCACCTTGGAAAATCAAAATGCTAAGGCTGAGTTGTTAAATTGTCAAAAACAGTTCTCCGCATACAAAAAGCATTCAACGAATCGGGTAGATGACCTTCTTGCAGAAATTCTCGGTTTGCAAAACAAACTTAAAGAGTTTAAAACTGTTGTTTACAAACATGGTGAATCAGTAACAGCTATTGAAAAGTTTACCTTAAAACCTAATCCAAATGGATATGGAAAAAATCTAGCTGATTACAAACCAAAGCTTTCACTAAAAACATTCAAACCAACTCCTGAAGTTTCCAGTGCAAAATACAAAATTGATAATACTGTCATGAGTGTTGTTGAATACCATCGTCAAGAGGAATTAGATGCAGAAGACGAGAGTCGATCTAAATTAAAAAATGTTGTTTACAACAAACCTTTTAATTATAAAAACGCGGTCACTTTCGTCACACCAACGGATTCTTCTAACACACCAAGGGTTATTATCAAAACACCTGAGTCTTCTATTGTTAATCCCAAAACAGTCTTTGCACAAACTTATGGTCCTTTACCTTCCATTAGCGAAGTAAACTCACAACCTGAAAATCGAAAAATTCTTCGATATTTTGACATTTTCATGGCTGACCTCAAAATTTTACAACATGAGATAGAATATCGATCTGAAATAAAAGTTGAACATTTTCAATCGCCTCTGGCGCGCGAACAAAGAGACATTTTTCAGAAAAATCTTTTACCTAATGTTAAAAACTTGAAAAGTTGTGCAATTGCCTGGGAAAAGGATTTTCATAAGGAACTTGGGGTAATGAAAAACGTTTTCGAGAAAACAGAAACATCTATTACTAACACAAAACGCAAAAAGAAACTGTTGAGAAAAGATGTTGATCGACTCTTGGAAGATGTTATCTGTGCTGATATCCATAATGTTGTGCTATTCTATTCGTTGCCATATGCATCTGATCATATCTCTGCTGATATTGTTGAAACTGTTGTTACTGTTGAGAACACCGATAATGTGCTTCAGATCGAGTCTTTAAAAGCTGAAAATAAACGATTACACACGGAAATTAACAATGCAAAACGTCGTCTTCATTGGTGTGAAAAAGATATTCACAACCATCAACTCAGTTTTCAAAAGAAAATCGCTCAATTGAGTGCTAAATCTTCTGATCATAAAATTGAGCAACTGGATGATCAAAACGTGTCTTTGAAAAGTCAAATCTCAAAATATGAACAAGAACTTTTAAAAGTTAAACAGGAATATGGTGTCATATTTGATTTACTCAAAAAGACTCGAGATGAAGCATCTAACGAACTTGATCACTATCTTGCTCACACTAGAGAAGTCATGAATTTTGCTGGTAATATTCGTTCTGAAAATCAAGATCTGATTCACACCATCTCTAAGTTACGGGAAATGTTAGGAAAGTATGAACAACTCCCCCGCCTACTGTGATTAAGAGATTAGCACCAGTCACACTTAGTAATCGTGAACCTAGAATTCCCACTGCCAAATCACAAGTTGCTAATGTGTTTCCCTCTACTGAAACAGGAATAGTTGCATCTTTTCCAAACGTCCGCACTTCACAGCCTAGGAGCACTCAAACGAAGAATAGGAAGTTGCGACCTAAGAAAAGATCAATAAGGAATGCTAAAGTAGAAGAACACCCTAGGAATCTGAATAAAACTCAAGTTACTTCCACTATAGATGTTGCGTCTGGCAAATGTAATAGAAATAGTGATGTAACGTATGCTAAACCATTGAGTACCTTTGATATTCAGTCTGATGCACCTTGTGATATTTGTCAAAAGAGTATGAATTCTGATTGTCATGACAAATGTGTTGCTAAAGCTATAATCTCTAGATTACGGAATCCTAAGAATCGGAATACCTCTAGGCCCACTAATCATTCTAAGTCTGTGCTTGGTAAACCACCATCTTTAGATTCTAAGGCAACCATTGCTATCACAGTAGCTCCCGCTTCACCTCCTAAGAATGCAGTACCACCTAGTGCTTTCACTAAGACTAAAGCAAAGAGCAGTTATAGATGGCAGAAATGGATATATAACACACTAGGATTTAAATGGATGCCTAAAATTATAAATGTGTGTATGTCTAACATATCTGCTTCGGAACCCTCTCACAATTCGGGTTCCACATCTACTTCTATTCCATCTGTGTCGTCTGTGTGTAATGCAGGTGATACAGATCATTCTCTGGATTGTTGATAGCGGATGTTCCCGACACATGACAGGCAATCTCAAACTGTTATCAAACTTTATTGCAAAGTTCATTGGCACTGTCAGATTCGGGAACGATCACTTCGCAGCCATCATGGGCTACGGAGATTATGTTAATGGGAACATCGAAATCAGCAGGGTTTACTATGTGGAAGGCCTCGGTCACAATCTGTTTTCAGTAGGTCAATTTTGTGATGGAGATTTGGAGGTTGCTTTCAGGGAGAAAACTTGTTTCATTCGTGATCTACAAGGAAACGACCTTATGTCTGGCTCGCGTAATTCTAGTCTCTACACTATCTCTATGCAAGACATGGTTGCTTCCTCTCCCATTTGCTTACTTTCAAAGGCAACATCTACAAAATCATGGCTATGGCACCGTCGTCTCTCACATTTAAACTTTCAAACCATCACCAACCTTGCTCGACACAAACTAGTTGAAGGACTCCCACGATTCCGGTATTCAAAATATCACCTTTGCTCCGCATGTGAACAAGGGAAAAGCACTCGTGCTCATTTTCCTTCAAAGGTGGAACACAGCTCTCAGCATGTGCTTCATCTTCTTCACATGGATTTGTGTGGCCTGATGCGTGTGCAAACGATCAATGGCAAACGCTACATCTTAGTAATTGTTGATGACTACTCACGATGGACTTGGGTCTACTTTCTTCGTAGCAAAGACCAAGCTCCACAAATGATCATCACCTTTCTCACAAAGATACAGGTTCAGCTCCGCAACACCGTCAGAATCATCAGAACAGACAAAGGAACTGAATTTGTTAACAAAACCCTTCGTGAATTTTATGAGAAAGTGGGAATTCAGCATCAAACATCTATTGCACGGACACCTGAACAAAACGGAGTTGTTGAAAGACGAAACCGAACGTTAGTGGAAGCTGCAAGAACAATGTTAATCAATACTAAACTTCCAGATTACTTATGGGCAGAAGCTGTATCTACTGCATGCTATACTCAAAACCGTTCCATGATCACAAAACGCCACAACAAAACACCTTTTGAGCTTGTCCACAACTATAAACCGAACCTCAAACACTTTCATGTATTTTGATCCCTTTGATATCCGAATAATGATCGTGATGACTTTGGAAAGCTCAAAGCAAAAGCTGATATTGGAGTCTTTATTGGATACTGTGACAATTCTAAAGGTTTCCGAATCTGGAATCGTCGAACTAAGGAGGTAATGGAAACGATTCATGCTCATTTCGATGAACTCACGGAAATGGCTTCTGAGTATAACAGCTTAGAACCCGGTCACAACCGTTTAAATTTCCCTCAACCCCCATCATCAGCTGAAGAAAGCCCTCAGCTAACTCGTCAACAAATGGAAAGGTTATTTGCTCCTCTGTTCTGTGACGATATTGATGAACGTGCTCCTGGTGTATCCGCTGTTTCCGCTGCACAACCTGATAATATTCCTATACCTTATACACCTGCTACAACAACTACTGTTGAAGATGCACCTACACCAATTGACTCCAACACAACAGTTGAACACACCGCTTCCAACAATGATGAACCAGCTGATGATATTCTGAATGAAGTACTCCCACCTGCAGATTTTGATCCAAATGCGTTCTTCAACCCGTTTGCCAATGAGACTGTTGCACCAGATGTTGCGGAATCTTCAACAAACCATTTGAATCCTCAGAATCTGCACAATGTATACCAACATCAACCCTCTACACATAGATGGACAAAAGACCATCCTCTGGCTAACATTATTGGCAACCCGAATCAACCAGTCGTTACGAGACAACGTCTTCACTCAGATGGTGAACACTGCATTTATGCACTAACTGTCTGCCAATCTGAACCTAAAAACATTAAAGACGCAATGACAAAAGACAACTGGATTGAATCCATGCAAGAAGAACTCAATCAATTCAAACGTCTTGAAGTATGGGAACTGGTTGAAAGACCAACAGGGGTCTACGTCATTGGTCTAAAATGGATTTGGAAAAACAAATTGGATGCTGAAGGGAATGTCATCCGAAACAAGTCACGGCTAGTTGCTAAGGGTTATCGTCAGGAAGAAGGGATAGACTTTGAAGAATCTTTTGCTCCGGTTGCTCGTCTTGAGGCTGTTCGGATATTTCTCGCGTTCGCGGCTCATATGAACATGACGGTCTATCAGATGGATGTCAAAACGGCGTTTCTCAATGGGCAACTTAAAGAAACGGTCTATGTCAGCCAACCAGATGGATTCGTTGATCCTGAGTTCCCGAACCATGTTTACAAACTGAACAAAGCCCTATATGGTCTCAAACAAGCCCCTCGGGCATGGTACGATAAGCTATCATCTTTCCTCCTTGCCAATAATTTCACCAAAGGCTCGGTTGACCCAACTCTTTTTATACAATATCACGGGGCACACATCTTAATTGTTCAAATTTACGTGGATGACATCATTTTTGGGTCAACACATAAAAAGTTTTCAATCGCTTTTGCAAAACTAATGAAGAAAAATTTTGAAATGTCCATGATGGGTGAACTTACGTTCTTTCTAGGACTGCAAGTTCATCAATCACCCCGTGGTATTTTTCTGAGTCAGTCCAAATATGCCCTTGAACTGTTAAACAAATTTGGAATGATTACCTGTGATACTTATGCCACACCAATGGCTCATACCAAGAAATTAGACGCTGATTTACATGGGAAATTGGTTGACCCTACCAAATACCGAAGTATTATTGGGTCTCTCATGTATCTAACAGCTAGCAGACCTGATATTGTCTTTGCTGTTTATCTATGCTCCCGTTATCAGTCGCGTCCAACTGAAACCCACCTCTCTGAGGCTAAAAGAATCCTCCGATACATCAAGGGAACCATTAATTTGGGGATCTGGTATCCGAAGGATTCTGGTTTTGAACTAATAGCTTTTTCAGACGCTGATCACGCAGGATGCTTAGACTCAAGGAAAAGTACTTCAGGAGCTCTACAATTTCTCGGTGATAAACTGGTGTCTTGGCAATCTAAGAAACAGGACTGTACATCGCTGTCATCAACCGAAGCAGAATATGTAGCCATGTCCGCATGTTGTGCTCAAGTCATTTGGATGAGAACACAACTCAAAGACTATGGTTACGTATTTGACAGAATCCCTATGTACTGCGACAATCGGAGTGCCATTGCAATCTCGTGCAACTCAGTTCAGCACTCGAAATCAAAGCACATCGATCTACGCTATCATTTCATCAAGGACCACGTGGAACAGGGTACCGTTGAATTATACTTTGTGGGTACTGAATACCAATTGGCAGATCTGCTCACCAAAGCCTTGCCTCCCGCAAGGTTTAATGAGTTGGTCCACCGAATTGGTATGAGGTGTTTGACTCAAGAGGAACTGGATGACCTCTTAAAACAGTCTTAAAAACCTGTCGAACACCAAAACCTCTTTTGTAAATAAATTTTTCAAAAACAAAATACAAAAATATAAAATCAGTTAAAACAACAAAAATAATCTCCCAATCTATAATTCTTTAAACATGGCAAGTACATTTCTTCCGTCAACACTTTTATCTCTCAAAATTCAGTATTTTTCCGATCAAGTGTTGAGGGGGAGAAAATAATCTATTAACTGTTTCAAAACATCTGTGTACTTGCATGTTATCACATCTCGGTTGATTCTTTTACAAATGGTGGTACATTTCCTGGTTCAAAGACACTCCTCGGACTTTAATTAATAACCTTTCATTATTTTCTCAAGTCGAGGGGGAGTGTCGTCAAGCTTCTTTCCCAAAAATCTTCGTTTGGTAACCAAAATGGAAGTTAAAAGGCTTTGTGTGAAAAAGGAAAAGGTGGAGGGACTATAACTGTCAAAACCTTAAAGTTACTTTATACAAAATACTCCACCCACCTCATTTATTTCCATCACATTAATTATTTCACCTAATATAATCTACGGTCCATATTCGTTTTACAAATCCGTGCTTTCAATTATCAATCTGTAAGTGTTTCTGTGTTTGGATCATGTTTCTAAACAATGGTTTTGAATCTCAAGTAAATCCTACGGCTAAAACATGTTCTACCAGTGATTTTGTGTTCTACGCTTATGCGTAAGAACACACAATCAATACTTGTGTGTTTGGGGTGAAATGATTTGTGTCAAAACGTTCTTATTACATCACTGATACCAGTTTAACCATCAAATTCCACCCAGAACCACTAATTGAAGATTTTTGAAAACTAGGGTTTATAAGTCGATTTGGGTATTTTCGAATGATAAGTGATTTGATCAAAAAGATTGTTGTGTTATACTCTTACGTTGTTGAATTGATGACTTCCATAGTCTATAACCACCCAGAAACACGAATTGGACATCAATTCGAAACTAGGGTTTAAAGTTCATAAACTTTGGGTGTTTTTGATTCACTGCATAATAAGTGTTAAAACTTGGTCTACATGTTCTCACAACGTCTATGATATACCAGAAAAAGTTTGGTGCTTAATCTATGGCTAGAATCCATATGCGTAGATCTAGGGTTTAGTCTACGCGTATGCAATTCTACGCATAACTGTGTAACATATGTTAATGCCATGATCTATTGATAAAATGAATGTATGTGTTAATGTTGATGATTTGATGGATTTATTTCAGGCCTTTGCTACACGTAACATTCAGAATCAAGGTGGTTACTAATCTACGCATAAGGATCACCTTACGCGTAGCTTGTTATGCGTAAGACTTGTCTTACGCGTAGCTTCTACGCATAAGGTTCTACAATGGACTACGCGTATCCTGTGAAGGATATGCGTAAACAGTAAACCCTACGCTTAAGGTCAACTCTTACGAGTAGCCTTACGCGTAAGGTTAATATATGCCTACGCATAAGGTCTCCTTTTCCTACGCGTAACATTTCTTACGCGTAAGTTAGGATTCTACGCGTAAGCCTACGCCCAAGCATATATCATACCTGTCTACGCGTATCTTTGCCAAAACTACGCTTAACCCTGGATTGACCTTCATGATGAATTGTTACTTGTACAAACTTGCAAATAAACTAATCATATCATCACGAATCCAAAAATGTCACTAATAAACTTAAATCGTCTGATATGTTGTGAAGCAATAAGTGATAAAATAAACTTTAAAACTTAAATTTAACTAACTCACGAAACATTTCACGACATCATTGAATTATTGAACATACAAGTGACTTAGGACTCGTAACAATCATTGACACTGTACATTCAATAACTAGACAATAAGACCTTCTGTTGACTAACATTATGTCTTTCGATATGTTGGTTCTTTTGGCTAATGTTATTTCAGATCACGACATGGCTGAACAAATGAATGTGGATGCACCTGAAGTTCTCTCCATTGCTGATATCTATCCTCATGGCTATCCAATGAAGATAGGAAAGAATAACCTCCGTGTTGACTTTGACACCCTCACTTGCTCTGAATCTTCATGTCTTATTGCTATCGATATTCTGAGGACTCATCCGTATCAGAACATGCTTACTCACTCTGCAACCATTCCTGAGATCTACATCCAACAGTTCTGGAACACTATGGAACGGGTCAAAGGAAGGACTGCTGTGACGGTGACTCTGAACCACAAACAAGTCACCATTACACCTGCAGACTTAAGGGCTGCTCTCCTTATTCCTGAAGTCAATCCAACCAAACTTTATGCCACACCTGCTGAAGAGTTAACTCTCCAATTCTTAATCAATATCGGTTATGATGAGGCTACAGGAGTAATCACCAAGCACTCTCACGTGGAGCTTAAGAGTATTCCTCAACCATGGAGAACACTCTACATAATCATCACCAAGTCTGTTTCTGGTCGTGATAGCGGCTATGAGCATCCTAAGCTCATAGAACTGCAAATATTTTGGGCATTGGTCAACATGAAACACATCGCTATTGAAGTTCTGATTTGGGATGACATGATGTCATTTCTCAACAAACTTGGCTCAAAGATTCCCTACATCAGATATACTAAACTGTTGATACAGAGAGCACTTGGACTTCACCCTGACATTCCAAAGAGGCTCAATGACCCCAATAATCATGACATGTTGACGGAACCCATTCTCACCATTAGAATCAAGGAAACGTCCACAAAGAAACAAGGTGCTGTATTGCCAGATTTCCTTCTAACTGAAGATGTCAGAAAGCTCGAAACGTACCAAAGGTATATGGAAGCAGTCAAACAAGGCAAAGTTGGTCGTCTTGACGAAAAATCTTCTGGTACACCTGTAAGGAGAACCAGAAGAGGAAGTGCAGGAAGCATAACAAGTACTGTGAGTCAAAGGAAGGTTACTAAAAGGAAAGCTCCTTCTATAAGGATTGTTCCCGTAAAGGAAGCCGAACCTATTCCCACACTTGAACCTCAAAGACAACTTAGGGATGAGAGCTCTGAAGATACTGAGACAGATGAAGAGGTTCATTACTCTGCAACTGCAACCGAAACACCTGCCTCAGTGACAAAACCTCCAAGTCCTCCAGCTGTCCAAGAAAAAGGGAAGACTCCAGCTATTGTACCTTATGATGAGAGCTCTGAAGATGAAGAAGAGCAATTGGATAAATCATACAGGAAAACGTTTCACAACGTCTGACACATTCAAAAGGCCGCTGATTTTGCTAAAGATCAAATGGGTGGCCCCGGAGGATCAAGTGGTGCTGCCCACTCCTCTCCAGATCCTGATGCGGTTAATCAACCCGATAAGGGATCTGGTGCCACCACTCTTCTGCAACAACAACCGCCTGTTGAAGACACCATTGTGTATGATTTTGAGAAACAGGAAACTGAGAAAGAAAAGTCTAAGGATGACGAGGATGATTATACAAAGTTTCTTCTAGACAGTCCAACTCACTCAAAGGAGAAAACCTCAGAAACTCCTAAGGACATGAAGTCTCCTCATGTCTCCTCATCATCGGACTCTTCATCTCATTCATCACCACCACCATCAACTAAGTCAACCAGATCATCATCCAAATCCGTGAAGAAACCACCAAAGTCTTGGATTTCTCAAACACATGCAAGAATTGTGAAAGCTGTCAAACAAGTTAGAAAGAAGGACATGCTTCAAAGAAAACTTAATTGGTATGCTGAACAAATGCAGTACTTACATGATGAGAATGACGAGATGCGGAAAGATAGGAAAGCTATTCAGGAATTCATGAGAAGTCATCGTCAGGGGGAACTAAATGAAATGATTGAAGGTTACACTCAAAAGTACCTTCAGGATATCGTTCCAAAAGTCCAAAAGGAACTGGAAAAGTCAGCAAGAGAACAAACCCACAAGTTTCTTCTCGACACTGTCCCCAGTGTGACAAAAGAAGTATTTTCTAGACAACTCACCCCTAACATCGTAGCATTGGTCAAACATACAATGGCAAAAGAAGCTGATCTCTCCGAATCTGAGTTAATCGCTAAACTAGTGATGCAAATGTCAAAGAGATCTGGAACGTTTACTTCAGATGAAGCTAAATTTTTCGAAATTCTACTTGACTATCAACTCAGATCATCATGCAAGGAGTCAGCCGCTCAACCCAAAAGACCAAGAGATGACGATGATAAGGATAAGGACTCTGCACCTAAACGTCAGAAGCAGTCTGGTCAATCTACATCTATGCCACCTCCTCCACATCGAACTTCTTCTCAACATAAGTCTCCATCACCTCGGTCTTCTACTGATAAACCTCGGGACGATTCCGAGTTACCACCCCTGACTCATACAACAGGTGACTACTTTGAGTACACGAGTGGTGACGATGAAGAGGTCCTTGAGCCCCAACAACAACCCACCTCACCAAAACAAGTGCAGAAACCAAAATCATCATCAAGGCCTTCAAAACAGAAGAAGAAAACGACTCTGAATGACGTCGTATCATGGCTTGATGACGATAAAACTGCAGAATTTGATTGGTTTGCTACTCTTGTTAACGACTCTCCCTACCCTGAAGAAGGTCAAGAATTGGTAGACGGTAGTACTTTGGAGCATGCAAAAATCTTACAAGAAAGATTCCGCGTGAAGAAGATGACGAAATCCGAGTTGAAGCGCATCAAGAATGACGCATTCCTTCTCTTGAAAAACAGCTCGGAAAGTGCAATCGAGGTTGAATATCACCTTGAAAACATTGCTCGAGCCATGTCTAACAACATGGATTGGCTCAACCCAGAAGCAAACATCGACTTCACTAAACGGAACAACCCTCCATACTACACTGACTGGACCAAACCTCTACCAACAATCGGCCAACCAGATGAACCAAGGATTCCCTTCAGATATTTCTTCAACACAGACCTGGAATTTCTTCTCCATGGTGGCGATGGTTCAAGAAAATACGCTACATCATTAACTCTTCCATTCCCAGCAGCTACCTACTCAAACTGCATAGCTATCGAGGAACGTGCAAATCACTTGTTTTCTGACAAAGTGCAAGCATACGACCAAGATGCATTGTATGGGATTCATCATTGGCCTGAACGCCGAAGAATCTACTACAGAAGCTGCCTGGTTCAGAAGTCTCAACATGAAGTGTATTGCTCAAAGAACATCGTGGCCATCAAACACATTGATCTCAAGTCTAAATGGGACTACACATTCTTGAAGAATATCATAGTCAAACGACAAGATGAACAAGACTATGAATTCTCAGAGGCTGACTTTGAGAACTTGTCACTCAACGACATCGAAGACATGTATCTTGCCAAAGTACAGGGTCGTATGAGACAATTCTCGACTGAAATTCAACGTGAATTTATCAAGTCAGTTCTCATCTTCATTAGACGCATTGTGATCAAAGAACGTGTCGAAGATATCCAGATGGCTGTTGAATCATATCAGAAACGTGTAAACTTCACTCCACCACAGCTTGATCTTCCTGACATCAACCAGCTCAAACAACTTACGCTCATCAGCAAACCTTTCGGCATTGTTTACCGCAGTGAACTTCGCAGAAACTGCTTAATGGCGTGTAGTGAGCTCCATAAATTCGGGGATCATACCTTGAAGATGGTTAGGGATGGATTGGCGTACAGATTGAAGGATATACGCTTGAAGGTTGGGAATCCTAAGCGCTGGAACTCTCAGGATAGAAGGGATGTGAGAAGGATCATCACCATGATTGATGAACGGTTGTTCAGAAGGGATCAGTTCAGACGCTTGGAGAGCTATGTTGGTGGTAGACCCAGGATAAACATCACCGGCTTTCAACGCCCTGTGCGCACTCCTGGGAACATCACTGCACTTCCTGGTACCCCTTGAATTGTTTCCTTCATATGATTTTGGATGAATGTTTTTATATATGAATGGCTTGTGCACACATAACAGTGTACAACCCGTAAGTGTCAAGAAAGGACCCTGTGGTACGCCTCAGTGCCACAATCCTTATAAAAGGAGCGAAAGCTTCTTATTTTTGAGTAAAACCTATCAAACCTTTCATTTTTCAAGGTTTTGCTCAAAAAGACAAGTACTTCCCCATATGATTTAAAAACCTCAACCGTTTATATCACTAATTGAGGGGGAGTATTTGAATTAAAACTTTGTTCACAAATTGTTCACAGTGGTTACTCTTCCCGCAACACTCAAAATGGTCATATTTATTCTCAAAATGTTTCAAAAATAACATCTTATATGCCATTTTTGAGGGGGAGAAAACTATGTGATAAGAAATATGTTGTACAAAATGCAAATGAATCTGTGTACCTCAGACTTAACCTACGAATTGACGGTACTAAACTGTTAGTAACTCGAAAAGACTTGTCCTGGACGGGTAATAATTTCAAGCTAGTTCGCTAGTGATGTAAACGTGTCTCGCAAAGGACTTGTCCAAGTAGAAAGTACCATTCGAGAAACTCTTGATAGACATGAACTCTGACGGGTATGACAACCTTTCGAGGTTTGTCTACACCTTCAAGATAGTTATTAGAGCTAGTTGTCACCTAAAAACTGACAATGTATCTCTTTAACTATTCAACGTAACTGTGTCTCGCGGGAGATTGTCTATCTTTAGTGGATCAATTCATAAAGTGCGCGCTCTTTCCTCACTGTGCATTTAACCATTAAAACTATTAAGCACATGTGGAGGGGGAGTATTTATGCAAAAACTTATCTCTCACTGTGGTTCAAACATGTTTTTCATTTACAAACCCTTTGAGAGATATTTTAACTTACAGTGGTTATAATGGCAAACATAGGTTAGTCATGGAGTTATATGGTGACTAAGGTTAGGAATAACCGTCCTATGATCCGCCAGAGCCGGAGGGATCTACCCAAGGACACTACCATTAGTTAGTGTTAGAAGTCCTTAGGTATGATTATAAAAAGGAGAAAATGAGAATCGGAGAAAGAAGGAGTTGAAGAATCAAAAAGAAATGTAAAGTAAAGGGTGAAAAGAAATAGCCCTCCAGATTATTCAACTTAGGGCAGACACCGGGTTCAATTCATATGCTACTGGTTGTCACTTAGTGACACTGGTATTGAAGATTAAAAGTCGTCATGGACCCAGTGACGCATGCACTAAACCTTCTTAGCCACTCAAGTTTCTCTCAACAGAAGCTTGTTTCATTCTCACAGGGAACCCTACATAATCTATTGGCTTTCTCTTAGAGATCGCTGGTATTGAAAAAAGGAGACCCTCTCCCTAGTCTCCACTCAGGAAAACCAAAATGCACTATTGAGTCTAGAGCCACGAGATTCATCAAAAGATCTCTTAGGAACACTTGACATTTAATCACTTGTTGATCAACAAATAAGATCTTCAGTGATTCAGTGGTTCATATCGAGTCCTTCACAGATCTTAGCAATCTGTCGAGAACATTTATGAGAGGTTCACATATGTGCTCCTCAGTGATTGAATGGAAACTCCTGCCAGGGTCAACATCAAACAGCCCTGACAGCAGGTCACTTCGGTAACTCCCCGTGGATTACGCGGAGTGTGTCTCAAACGGTCTACAGTCGTGAGGTGATGCTTCGGTGTACCTCAGCGACTCATCTGAACTGTAGATGTATTTCGGTACATCGCGTTATCTCACTTGTGGGACTCCAGTTCAGGAACGGCCTTTGTAAGAATTAGAGTTGTGTTTTCACACTATGCTGTTAACACTCTCGAAGTTCAAACTTGTAAGTGCCGGAAACCGCTTATTACTAACCGTTTACAATGTTTTCTTCTTATGGAAGCTCCGGAGCGGGATGATCGTGCTGACTCTTCTCATGCTCATGCCAACATCATCACTAATGGAAGTTCTATTCGAATGCAACACAACAGTCAGAATGATTCTTCATCAATCAAAGAATCTACAAAGTCAAAGACTTACAGAACTTCATCAGTATTGATTTCCAATGTCAAAGAGCGTGTGAGCATGTTGAAGAATGACGTGGAGACACTGGAGCAGCGAAGCAGACCTGAGGCAGACTGATGCAGACAACAACATACTATCACTTTCACCACAAAGAACAATGATCAAAGAACAAAGTTAAAAATGACGTCAAAACATAACTGTTCAAAGATAACGATCTCTCTACACTGGGGAGATTGTTCGAATCAAGACAATTCCTCTCACAAGAAAGAAGAATGTCAGAAGACGTCACCGCTACTATTACATCAACGCCTTCACCGTTTACATTCATATATACTTGAGGGGGAGATTGTTGGAATCACTCCTAAACAGTATTTCAAGTATTTATATTTCATATGTAATAGGTAGCTTCATTATGGCCTTTATGTTTGTTTAAGGTCCAACTTATGTAGAAGGCCCATAAGCTGAGGCCCAAGCCCAATAAGGAATAGGGAAGGAGAGGGAGTGTTGCCCTAGCTCCTTGCCTATATAAACTATTGTAAACCCTCATTTGAGGGTTGGTTGTTCAAGTTATTCTTTTCATTCACTCTCACTACGCCTAATCGTGCTACTCATATTGTGTGTTTGTGTTTGATACTTGTTCATCCGCCTTTATCTCTTCTCTTATAAGCTTGTGTTGTAAAACTTGTGACCTAACAGTACTTAATGCTTGATTAATCTTTGTGAACCTTAGGTTATAGCACCTTGAGCGGTTTTAAGCTAAACTATCCAAAGAGGCCTTAGAGTTAGAGTTTATGATCCCTAGTGGTATTTTGTAGACGAGACCCTTTGGTAACTTCAAAGAGTTAGGGAGAAACGCATACCCTACAACTTTAGACACACAACGCAATTAAGAATAAGGACGTGACAATTCAACCACCAATAGGAGATAATTAAGGAGTAGTAAAACCTAAGTAAACACATCTTTAAACTATCATACGAGCACACAATAATTAGACATAGACTACATACACCTTAGATTAGATAATTAGATAAGTAGAGTAATCGGTAGCAATACCAACCCCCAAATCCAAACCCCGAGATTCGTACCTTTCCATTTCCTAAAAAATATAAAAAGATAAAAAATAATCTTCCTCAACCCCAACCTTAGCGTAGTAACTTCTCACTAGCATTCCTATTCCCCTAGAGAACGATATCAACACCCGTGGCTTACCCTAATACTACACTACAATGATTAGGTTCACTGCCTAGGGTGTTATAAAACTTGCTCGAAGAAAAGGAAGTTCCTTTGACCCCGAACGACGCGTGTAGCGTTATCATGTATAAACATGAAATGTAGTAATGATTAATGAGTCATAGTAAAATGTGATGAATGTAGAAATATTTAAATTTGACGCGTTGTTTGTCATGTGTCAAAAGATATAAAATTTATAAATGCTTAAGGCATGATAAAGGTTTAAAGAATGAAATAAAATGATATAGCTTAAGTGCTAGTAGTTAAAATGAGACAAGTATGTCTGAGGATATGATGATATTGACATGAAAATATTAAATCACGGTTAATGTGCCCATTAGCGGTGATTAAAATGACAAGAGTGTTGAATAATAAAACATGGCTAGGATGTGTATGACGAGATTAATGAAGGTGTTATAGAATAAACCTATGTAAGGTTTATGTGCTTAAAAGTCGAATAAACTGAAAATAGTTAAGATGTGATAAGGATTTAAAACGTACGCTTTCAGGGGGTCATTAACCCTAAATCGACCACTTTTATATCCGTTACTGCTTAATTTCATTGCTTTTCACTTTTTAGGTCTCTTGGAAGCAAAATGCTAGAATGAAGCATATTTGGACGAAAAAGAGCAAATACATGAAGTAAATGACAAAGTCAAGATCGAAGCCACTCAAAGCTGCTCAACAGTACCTGGCGGCGTCCCAATTAAAGGACGACGCCGTCCCTATATGAAGACTTGATCAAAACATGCACGCGACGACTCAGTGGAAATTTTGGTCACATAACCTGACGACGTCACGCTATAAAAAAATAGGGCGTCACTCACAATTTTCATCTCAGACGGCCCAGATCCAGAATCAAGATGACGTCCCAACTGAAGACCGATGACGTCACAACTCTAAGGTGACGCCGCCCCATCGATGACTTGACCCAGACTAAACCCTAATGACGGCGAGCTGATGACGTCCCATGCAAAAGGTGACGCCGTCGCATTTGTAAATCTATATATAGAATTCGATTTTTTTGCATTTAGAGAGGTAGACTTTTGGAGAAAAAACCCTAAATCGTTTGTAGTCCGAATTGGACAGTATCTTAGGGTCCCATACCCTATTTTATACATCGAGATAAGTCTTTTAATCCAAAGTAACATTATGTATATCCCGAATTCGATTGATTGTGTGTATGCTTGCTTGTTTACCATGTCTAGCTAATTTTCTTGTGTGTTTGCTTAGATCTATGAAACCTAGTTATTGATTATTGTTAGGTTGTTTCTTATCTTAATTGTAAATTGGCTTAGGAGTGCAACTAGGCATCATTCGTTGTATTTAATTCTTGAGTATGCTTTATGAATGTGTGGCTTATGAATGAAATTGTGTCACACCCCCAAATTACCTGTTTTGCAGCGAAATGGAATACCTGGGGGATGACTGTCATAGCATCAAAGTTACAGTTATATCGAACGACCTAAAGTGTCTTTTTGAAAATATCGTTTGATTAAGTAAAATAATCCGAGTTTACAAAACATAGGTCCCAAAAGATTTCCAATGTACCAAAATGAGTTTGTTACAATCAAACGATAGTTAAGTGCATAAAATATATGTGAGACGCGTCGACACCGCGACTCTATGATAAGTCCACATGCATGCCATGAAGTGAATGCCTTAGATACCTGAGATAAAACATGCTAAAAAGTGTCAACACAATGGTTGAGTGAGTTCATAGAGTTTGTTTAACATGTAAAGCTTTTAAAGAACGTTCATGCAACAAAGGCAAAGATCTTGGTCATTTAGAATAGTCCACAAAGCAAAGGCATTATAAATCCACTCAGTTTCAAGTTCCGCCCATACAAAACTTGCAACCTGTGTGTTCACAACCCACTACCAAAAGTAGTAAGTCTAGTAGTCAAGTATACGTTGTCATAATAGTTCACAATATAGCACTACGTATATAATAATGTATGCCAGGCAAATGCCCTAGAATAAATAATATGTGTCCCATAACATAGTGAACGAGAGGTTGGCCGACCTCTAATAGCGCTATCCATACTACCTACTAATAGGAGACTAACAATGCGAATGTACGAACGATACATCATACAACTATTAATATACAATTAAGAACACTCCGAACATGGGAGAATTTGCACGCTCCACCAATAAGGCGACACTTGGTATTGCTCCGTTCACATAGGGAGACTTTGCACACTCCACCAATAAGGCGAGAATTGGTATTGCTCCATTCACATAGGGAGACTTTTAGGTCATAGCACATACGGTTCAATAAGTTCCAAACAAGTCATAAGTTCGTAATTAAGTTCACGTGTTCCATTCAAAAGTTCAAAATTAATTTCAAGAGTTTAAGTCGAGTTCAAAAGTTCAAAACAGTCAAAGAGCTCAAAACATATCATAAGGCTCAAAATAGTCAAAGTGTTCAAAATCACGTCAAACAAGTTCAAAATATATCAAAAGGGTCATTTACAAGTTAAAAGAGTTTAACTATATGTCAAAAGGTTCAAATCAAGTCCAAAGTGTTCAAATATATGTTAAAGGGTCCAAATCAATTTAAAAGAGCTCAAATATACATGTCGAAGGGTTCAAAATCAAGGAAAGTGATTCAAATAATAGTGTTCATAACATAGTAATCAATTTAGTCCGGGCATAATCTACTTACTAGCATAAGTAGTGAAACAACAGTTATTTAAGTTCATATAAGTGTAAAGTAAAAGCAAGTAGTTGAGCATGTATCTCCCCCGAAGAGTTTATAAAACAATTAAACGAGTAAAAGTGGGGCTACGAACTCAACTGATGCAATGATTATGATGACAAAAGTGGATACACTGAAATGAGGTGCAATCTCTATCTGCAACCTAATATGAATGATATGTTCTAATGTAAGTCATGAAACAATGTCGTGCATGCAAACTCATATGATATCCATACCACTTGTACATTTTTGAAAATGAAGTTTATCGTCGAAATACACGTTTATGACATCTCGTCATGTTATAAAATACTTTACAAGTACTTACGTTGAAACGACATCCTACAATAGTTGCTTAGTGATTTATCAAGAAATTATAGTTTATGAGTAGTTTTCGGAAAAGTTCGAGAGATCGTATATTACTCGTTACAACTTCGTTTGACGAACGGTTGAACATTTTGGAAAATAGGCCAGGTGAACTCACTTTTACTTAAAAACATTATTTTCTCAAAAGTACTCTATCGATAGGAAAAATAGCTCCAAACACGGTCACTTGCGATAACCATTTTGGCCTAATAGAAAATATATAAGTGTTATTACTTGTGTAAAATAGTTACGATAGCCATTTTTAAATGCGTATAACTTAGTCGTTATAAGTCCGTTTTCTACGTTTTATATGTCCTTGGTTTCGTGTTAATGTATACTAATATATTTTTGATAAATCAACTCATTTAGGTAATGCTTAAAACTCATTTTTGCCCCTTAAGAATACCTTGGCAGCTTACATTTTTTTTCAGAAAATTAGTTTCGTCGCAAAACTTTGAAAATAGCGCAACTTCTTCGTTATAAACCCGTTTTAACCCGTTCAAGCGACCACGGTTTCATTTTAAAGTCTATTTTCTGAAAATATAGACCAAAATAGTCCATGACCTGTCAAAATTTCCAGATTTTATAAAAATGGACAGCAACTATTTTATTTTCGTGTAACTTGATTTTTCTTGCGTAATACTTGTTTCAATCACTTCAAATCAACACCAAATCTATTCTAAACCTACCATACACCTTCTTAAGGTGTCATGGGTTCCTAAACTTCATCAATAATGATATGTTTCAAGGGAATAATTATAGGATGATTTAAACTTATAATAAGTACTAAAAACAAATAAAAGTGGTATGAATCACATAATACTTGCATGTTTTTCTACTAGGATAATAAAAATAACTCAAGTAAGATTATGAAAGATTAGTAAAGATCATGAAAAGCTTACTAGTTGTATGATGAGGTTTAAGGTAACTAGGTACTAAATACTCCTTGGTTTTTTTTTTTCAAAACCCTAAAAGAGAAGTATACTAGTGTTTATATATCACTTGATCTTGAAAAATTATGATTTCTTGCTTGGTTCTATGCCTTGGCCGAATATCAAAGAGAAGGAGAGAGTTTGATTTTATTTTCACATTGAGAATGTGTAAGTATGTGTTATTAAGATTGGATATTATCTAGTATTAAGTAAATATCTAGCAAGTAATGGCACAATTGTAATTTATTGGTCAAATTAAAAGTTAAAGTGGTGACATGAGGGGGGGAGTTCGGCAAACAAGAAAAAAAAAGACTTGTTGCATGTTTATGTTATAATAATGTAAATGTTAGATATTTAGTGTAATTTAGTTTAGATATTTAATTATTATGTATAGCGTTAGCTATAAATCGATTTTAACGGAACAAAATAAAATATATCGAAGTCATAAAAATTATAAAAATAGATTTCTCGCAAGAATTGAGTGAATAAATAATTATCGAGTTGAATTTACGAAAACCGTCGTAAATATATATATATATATATATATATATATATATATATATATAACAATTTATATGCAAGATAAATTTAAAACATCGGGTAAACTAATAATATAATTTTTATAGTCTTAAAATGAGTATAAAAATATATTATGATAATTTTTGGAAGTTTCAGATCAATTATTCAAAATAAATGATCATGCGATAGCGTTTATTTAATAGGAAAATATACGTTAATGAGATATGCAAACCCATGCATGAACTAATATGATAATGACGTTACTGATGATATGTAGACTAACTCTAGTCTATATGAAGTGTTCTCAATGATGTTTCATGAATACGCAGCTAAACCCTTACGGTTACGCGAATTTGATACTCGTAAGCCTAGTTTACGAAAAATGATGAATGAAAGTCATGAATATAATTTTTTTTCTCCGGGAATGAATATTGTTTTGTGAATAGTAAAATTTTGAAATAACCTCTCAAAATATCAGCTCGACTTAAAAAACGATGAATAGTAAAATGATGAATAGTAACCGACGAATAGTAAATTCCTGAGATGAATAGTAAACTTTTTTTAAAGTTTGCAAAATGACCGGAAATTGAGAATTGTGACAAATAGCTTAGGCTTGCCGACTTCGTATGTCATAAACGAGAGATAACCTCAAAGAACTAGGGGGCACGCATACCCTACGACCTTAGGAATATAACGCGTTAAGATAAGGTGTGACAATTCATCCGACCAATAAAAGATAACTAGGGAGTAATAGTATCTAGGTAAACACATTTTTAATCATCATACGAGCACACATCAATTAGACATAAGCTACCCGTAGTAACTAGATAATTAGATAATTAGATAAGTAGAGTAATCGGTAGAAGTACCACCCCTAACCAATTGCCCTGAGATATTTACCTTAGCTTTCTAAAAACAAACTATAAAAAGATAAAAAAGAATCATCCTCAACCCCCACCTTCTCGTCATACATTTCTTACTAGCATTCCTATTCCCCTAGAGAACGATATCAACCCCCGAGGCTTACCCAATACTACACTACAACGATTAGGTTCACTGCCTAGGAGGTTGAAAAACTTGCTCGACGAAAAGGAAGTTTCCTTCACCTCGAACGCGCCTTCCGCGCGCATCAAATTTTTGGCGCCGCTGCCGGGGAATAGAATGGCTAGTTAGATCTTTATCTCGTTTAGGTTTCCTTGCTTGATTCCTATCAAGTAAGATTTTTTCTCATTTTCATTAGCTTCCTTGTAGTCTATCCCCCTTCTTTGTGATTTTATTCGTAACCCCATCACTTTTCATCATGAAAGGTGATAACCCACCACCAAATCAACCACTTCCCATCAACCCACCACCAATTGACCCGCCAAGAGGCTGTACTCTTGGTGAATACTCTAGACCAAGCCACCAAGGCTATAAGAACACCATTGAGCTCATCGATCAAGCTCAAACTACGACCCTGCGAACCGACACCATCCGGTTGGTGCAAAACGGATGTGCATTCCATGGACTTCGTTCCGACGATCCTAATCAGCATCTCAAGGACTTCCTTAAAATCGTTGACTCCATTGACCTTGATGCTGCCACACGGGAGACCACGCGCTTGCGTCTCTTGCAATTCTCTCTACGGGACCAAGCTATTAATTGGCTTGAGCGACTTCCCGTCAGATCCATCTCAAGTTGGGATGATCTCACCACTCGTTTTCTCGCCTAATTTTTCCCACCGGAGAGAACTACCAAACTTAGGAATGACATCTTGATGTTCCAACAACGTCAAGGCGAAACTCTCTACGAGGCATGGACTAGATTCAAGGACTTGATCCACAAAGTCCCTCATTACGACATCGATCTTTGGCTTCATGTCCAAATCTTTTACGATCATGTCAATTTCTCAACTAGGCAAACCATCGACCAAGCGGCCGGTGGAAAACTTAGTGAACTCAGTAGGAGTGTGAGACAAAATGCGACCAATGTTGAAGTTGGCCATTTTCTCACGTTGTTTACATAACTCAGGTCTTTCAATCGAATACTTTTAGGTTGGATTTACTTCAGGATTATGCATTAATGTTTCTGGAACAAAGACAATCTCTTTCCTCTTTGAGGTGCTTTTAGAGAGTTGGTCTATCTGTAAGATCTTTTTCTTTTGGATAAGGATTTGTTCACTTATACACTAATTTACCTTGTCACATGTATTGAGCTATTTTAATTAATGGCTTTTTTATTTTCAAGCTCTTCTCTCAGGGCTTTATTCTCATTGAGAATTTCAGTGTTTTAATGTTGAAGTGTAAGTGTAGTTAGCTTATTTTGTTTGAGTTTAATTAACTCTTCTCTACACTTACTTAACTCTAAGACAAGGTTATTATAATTTGAAAATAAATTTTGTTTTTGTTCTTCAACATATTTCAAGTCAACATTAATATAATCAAAATAGGACTGCCAATCATCATTATTATCCATAGCTAAAAGAGTATTTACCTTTTTCATGGTGATGTGAATCCATTGACCATTCCTTGCATGTTCCTTTCCCACTGCAACCTTATCATCATCAGCAAGTGCCATAAATACTCTGAGTTTAACCTCTTCTTCATAGGATACTTCTTCATCATCCCAATCAAAAGTTTCAGCAACAAGGCTTTTGTTTTTAGATGAATTTATTGTGATGAAGTTGAGGGTTGTGATTTTGAAGAACTTGTTTCCAAAATAGCAAGTTTAGGTTTAACCTTTTTGTACTTAGACATCCAATCTTTGGTTCTGTTTGAGAAGATTGTCAAGAGGTAATAGAATTTGGTTGAAAATGATTTTGGCCTTGTAATAGATATGAGGGTGAAGATGTTTTTGCAAAACAGTCTTTTTTCATATGGCTAGGTTTGCCACTGTTGAAAAAAATAGTAATTTGAAAAGGTTTTTGTTCCACTAAACTTAGAAAAAAAATCTTTTGATAAACCTTTTTGATTTAGCTAATAAATCTCTTTCAAAAAAAATTCCTTATTCGGGTTATCCATGTATTCTTGACTGCTTCTTTCATCAACCTCATCCTCTCACTCATCATAAAAATATTGAACACAAGCATTTGAATAAAAGGCAGTAGATATGGGTGTTGAGGTCAGGACCTTTGTTTTTCAGTATACATCTTTTACATGAGATTGTCCTCATAAACATATCTCTCATAAATTCAGCCAGTTCAAGATTTTTAACATGGTTTGCATTTCTTAGCCTTTAATTGAAGCTATGCCATTTTATGGGAATATTGTTTACAAAGCTAATGTTTTTCTCATGATTGGACAAAATGACACCATCATTTACAAGCTCATTCATGAGGGTTTGTACCTGGTGTATATTTGAGAGAGACTTTCATTCTCTTTGGCTCTGAAAGATTGATACTCAAGTTTCATGTCCATGACCCTATTTTTCTTGGTATTAGAGGGGCCTTCATGGCTTAGAATAAGATATGTCCATGTTTTCTTATCAGTAGGATAATTTATCACTGAATTCGTTATGTCATTTGATAAACATGATATAATAATGATTTTAAGCCTTTGGTCAAGATTGACCACCCTCCACTCATCATCATTCCATTGAGCTTCAGCTATATATAAGCCATCAGTGGTTTTAGGCTTATAGGGACTGTCATCTAGACTATCTACAAGATAGGGTTCCAAGCCATAAAGAAAACATTTAAATCCATTTTTCCATTTAGTGAAATTTCTAGGCTCAAGCTTAGGGGTAGTAGATGAATAACTACCTCTCTTTGGATCTATGAGTCGTGGTAATGAATTGTTAGTATTCATGAAGGATCTTGATTTTAAAAACCTTTTTAGAACAGTTCATAAAAGTGTATTATAAATCAAACTGCTTTGATACCGCTTGTTGTTCCCGTTACTTAGTGAATGACTATTTATGATTTATCACTTGAGTAACATGTGTACTAACAATGGTTTCAGATTTACATAATATCAGTTAAAGCACAATATAATCCTTTTCAATGTTTAACTCTTTATTGATACATATCAAAGAATTATACCCAAGTATTTGCGGAATAACACTTGGGATTGAATGACAAAAATGTATGTGATTTCCTAACTAAAGTTAAACACTAAACCAAAGTTAAGTGTTTAAATAAGAACTACGATAACCAATAGAAATTAATAATTCTATTTGGAGAAGGAAAATGAGCTCTTGAAAGTGTTAGAAACTTTTAATACAAAAGATGCATTTTTCCTTCGATACAACAATCTATTTGTAAGCAAAGACAAAGTGGATATCAATGGGGTAAAAAGTACATGTCAATATGTGATAGGCTAAAGTACACTTTGTACTTTAGCTTCCATTCCTAGTATGCTACCAGATATATTTTAGAGTTAACAATGTTGACAACTGTTTGTACTTTTTACAAACTACAGTACTCATTGACTTTTGATAAGTGCTTTTAAACTTATCTTCCCAAGGAGTTTCCCGCCCATTTTAGAGTCTTGATTATTCATCGAAGACATCCGAGTCTTTAGAATGTCATTAGTGTTTGAGGAGATTTGTCAGTGTGTTATTGTTTTCACACACTGACTCTATCATCCTAATCTTGGTCCTTGTCTTCACGCTCTGAGTTCCGCCTCAAGTTGTGATGAGTCTTTATCTTCAAACTCTAAAGAACTTCTTGAGGATGACTCTCTGAGCTTATCATAGACTTGTATTCACTTAGGTTGTTTTTCATTCAAATATATACCAAAAGACTCTGGGCTATAAATTAGGCCAACAACGCTTGCATAAGTTAAAGGAAATGTAGGCCATATGAAAAAGAATATCTTGGATATGAGTGAGATCATGTTAGGGGTCAATTATTCTACTAAGAAAGTGAGTCTTGGAGATGTTGTGCTTGGTCTTTGATTGTTCATCCTAACATATGCTCTTGTTTATATCCATGGAGATGTTTGGAATGATGTTGTTTAGGCAAAACATTGACTTGTATTCTTTGCTTATACAAATGATAGGTTTTGGAGACATGAGGAGTTAAAATGGGGATGAAACCATGCTTTCTGATCTCATTCTACCAATAGTAATGAGTTTAGGAAATTGTTACTGTTTGGTCTTTGGTTTCAGCAAGTCATGGAATGTAGTTTACATATGTCATGCTTACTATTTAGATTTATGGGTGCTTGCGTAGATTTTTTTTCTTGGTATCACCGTATCAGTATGTTGTTGCCTATTGGTATAGTTTTCATGTTTTTGATAGGAGAATAATATGCTTAAACTTTAGTCTAGGGGCTGTTCTTTTCGCAATGTTGAGGCATTTGTATTTGTATTTTGAGAATAAAAAAGTGACTACTTTGATACATTTATAATTAATTATCACAATTAAAAAAGATGCATGTTTTATAATCCTATATTTGGTTTATAAACTTTTATGTATAAGTTTACCATTGTTAATGCCCATCTATACTACATACTAATGCATTTAGAACTTCTTAAAAAGGAAGTTTTAAAAATTTAAGACCAAAAACATTTAATTGGAAGGATTTCAAACTAACACATACATATGAATAGGAGTTACATTACATTATGTATTTTAATCTCTTCAATTGTAACAACCTCTAATATTTATAAACCTCATTAATATGTAATAGCCCATTTAATCAATGTGATTTAATAGCCCAACTAAAAAAAATTGCAAAGTGATTTTAATAAAAAAAATTCTATACTATAAATACCATTTTAATGTATAATTCATATATAAAAAGCCTACAAACTAACACATTTTCATCACAGCTTCTAAACACACACATACTATTATCACCATCACCGGCTAAACAACTGCCGCCACCAGATCTTCGGGCATGGTGGTTTTGGCTAAAGTTCTATTCCGACCATTAAAACCCGTCATCCCGGCTATTAATAATCGCCGACAAAGAGTCGGTGATGGTTGAAAAGTTATTTTAAGACTAAAATACACCGTTGGTCCCTAAACTTGCCAAAAAAAACGTCGTTGTGCACCGTAACTCGGATTTTTCGTCGCTAGTAGTCCAAACTATGGGTTTTTTAGGCCAAGTTGGTCCCTTGACCCGTAATGCCCAGGTCAACGTCCGATTTCTATTATTTTGTCGAGGGTATAATAGTCCATACACATTTATACGTAAATCTAACTCAACCAGAGAATACCTATTCGTATACCCTATTGATTGTTTCCCTCCCTCGTCACCTAACAACTTACTTAATAAAGACCCGATCATCTATTACACAAAATTTCAAACACTACATGATCCTTCACATAACCCTCACAAACACTTTAACAATGGCAGACAAGGACCTTACTTTGACATCAATAACGAATGGGATGGTAGAGTATGTGAATGCCAAATATGGGGATACTTGGTTATAAGGAGATGAAATGTCTGATGAGGTGTTTGAAGATTTATGCAGATTTGTGAAAGAAGCCGGAGTGATGAAAAGTTAGTTCATTTTTTTTTGTAAATGCCCTCTGTTGTAAATGCATTAGTATGTAGTATAGATGGGCATTAACAATGGTAAACTTATACATAAAAGTTTATAAACAAAATATAGGATTATAAAACATGCATCTTTTTTAATTGTGATAATTAATTGTAAATGTATCAAAGTAGTCACTTTTTTATTCTCAAAAAATTACAAATACCACTAAAAAATGAACTAACTTTTCATCACTCTAGCTTCTTTCACAAATCTGCATAAATCTTCAAACACCTCATCAGACATTTCATCTCCTTGTAACCAAGTATCCCCATATTTGGCCTTCATATACTCTACCATCCCATTCGTGACTGTTGTCAAAGTAAGGTACTTGTCTACCATTGTTAAAGTGTTTGTGAGGGTTATGTGAAGGATCATGTAGTGTTTGAAAATTTGTGTGATAGATGATAGGGTCTTTATTAAGTCAGTTGTTAGGTGACAAGGGAGGGAAACAATCAAGAGGATATATGAATAGGTATTCTCTGGTTGAGTTAGATTTACGTATAAATGTGTATGAACTATTATACCCTCGACAAAATAACAGAAATCGAACGTTGACCTGGGCATTACGGGTCAAGCGACCAGTTTGCCTCAAAAACCCATATTTTGGACTACTGGTGACGAAAAATCCAAGTTACGGTGCACGACGATGTTTTTGGGCAAGTTTAGGGACTAACGGTGTATTTTAGTCTTATTTCAATCTAAATCATCATTTATTTGTACAGCTATTGTTAAAGAAAATGTGTAACCGAATAACATTTGTTCTCTGCAAAATATATTTACAGGGTACCCGTCGTCGCATGCGAGGGGTACCCTGCTACTATGCTAGTAGCTAGAGAAAGATTTAACGCGTGCTCGAGTTGGGCTCATCGCATACTTGAAGCTCACTTTCATCACTCGACATTGGACTCGATCTCAATATACACTTAACTCGAACAACGTGTGCTCAATAAGTGCTCAACTGGTTTACACTCATATCATCAGTTAATCAATACTCAGATAAAATTCGATTAAACTACAGTAATAGGTTTAAGAGCGTTGTTTTGAATCAAACAGCTCACATCCAATTTCGTTAAGGCCCTGTTTGGCTAAACTTATTTAACATAAGCCGATTTGGACTTATTTTTTATAAGCTCCTATTTGTGGCTTATTTTGAGACTTGTCGGCTTATATAAGCTTATTATGATATGATAAACTTATAAAAGCCGAAAAGTCTCAAAATAAGCAATAAAATTGGGGCTTATAAAAAATAAGCCGATATTTTTTATAAGCCCCAATTTTACGGCTTATTTTGAGACTTGTCGGCTTTTATAAGTTTCTCATATCATAATAAACTTATAAAAGCCGACAAGTCTTAAAATAAGCCACAAAATCGAAGCTTATAAAAAATAAGCCAAGATCAACTTATTTATGTTAAATAAGCTTAGCCGGCCAAAGAGGGTAACACCGATAACATCGATAATTACTAATCCAAACACCCCCTTAACTTCATTTCCTTCACACACACACACAGGAACACCATCAATGGCAGACATCAATCTCTCATACCTCACTCTGATCACACTCATCCCAATCACACTCCTACTCTTCCTCAAATTCATCACGCGCCCACGCGCCACCACAATCCCACTCAAATCACGCCACGTCTTCATCACCGGCGGCTCCAGCGGCATCGGCTTAGCTTTAGCCAAACTCTCCGCATCGGAAGGCGCACGTGTCACAATCTTAGCTCGCAATTTACAAAAGCTCGAAGAAGCGAAAACATCGATCAGGTTATCAACAGGAATAGATGTTGATATAATCAGTGCTGACGTCACTGATTACGAGGCGGTGAAGGAGGCTGTTGAAAGTGTGGGCCCCATTGACGTGTTGATTTGTAACCAAGGTGTGTTTGTTGCTCATGAGATTGAGAAGCAGGAGATTAAGGAGGTGAAGGAAATGATTGATGTTAATTTGATTGGGACGTTTAATTTGGTTAAGGCCGCGTTGCCTGGGATGAAGAGTAGGACTGATCGAAGGCCGGTTTCTATCGCGTTTATGTCGTCTCAGGCCGGGCAGGTAGTTTTTGACTATTTTTTTTTTTAGTTTCATTAGTCAGTGATATATATATGATCACTAATTATACCCAATCCCGCTAGTTAAGTAGTTAAGTTTAGTGTAATACCCTGACTAACTTGATTCGGCAGTGTGATTAGGTTTTTTGACGGGAGAGTTGGGCATTAAGTTTCTTTTTTTTGCTTTGGTTTTTGACAGAGCGTTACGTGTTCATGAATCCATAAACTAGGTGCTTGAAAGAGAATTATATTGGTCATACGGGATTTTGAGTGTTCATGATATGTTTCTGGCTAATTTTGATGAGTGATTTTTCTAGGTTAGGTACTTTCCGGTTGCCTTTTGAAGTAAATTATCAGATTATTGTGAGAAACAGTGTTTGACGCACCGATAGAAAAACAGTGTTTGTTTGTGGGAGAGGGAGAAAACAAAGTTTTGAAAGAGCTGTTTTTTTATAAATGCAATCCCAAACAAAGGTTAAGTTGACTAACTAGTGACTTATTTTGTATTATAGAGCATTTAGATATTTAAAAACGTTCCCTGGGGAAGGGGTAGGATCTGTCTACATTTTACCTCCCCCATACCTCGCTTAGGCGGGATTGGGTATGTTGTTGTTGTTGTTGTTGTTGTTGTTAGATATTTAAAAACGAAGCCTAAATGCTACAAATAAAGGCCACAACAGATTTATAAAATGATCTCGTTAGTATAACTCCAACAGAAATTGAAAATGATCTCATTTAGTATAACTCCAACAGAAATTGAATTTACTGTAGTTTAGAATAACACTAACAGACTTATAACTAATGCAAATGTTAAATGGACTAACTATTTTTTTGGGTAAAGGGGATTACCCCGGTAAAATATAAATGGACTAACTAAATAACTAATGAAATATAGAATTTGTTAGTCTTAAAGGATCGATGGTGTTTGAGGTGTTGTTTGGGTAACTGTGTAACACCATGGATATGATAATAAGAGACTTTATACCATTAGAGTTTAACAAGATCTGCTCCAGTTTTGGTCAATGGCTGAGCAGTGTGTATTGTGGATCTTATTTAAACTTGCTTATTATTACTTCAATCTAGCAGTTTATGAGCAACCACTTTATCTTCAATTGTTAACATCGTTCATCATAAAAGTTGTGATCATGTAATATTACAAAACTGCAAAACATTATAAATGAGCTTCTAATTGCGAGTTTGTGGTTCTCGGCTGCGCATGTTTCATGATCCTTCTTGCTTCATCATTAAACTACTACAACTGGTTTAGGATAAAAGTTGTGTTAATGTTACTTTTAGCATGTTTAACTAACTTAACAATATGTAACAAATAAGGAAAGTTTGTCATTTTACCTATTATTTAATTAATAAGTAGAATTTGCCAAACACTAAAAAAACTGCTTATCTGCCTATTTTTAAATTAAAATCAAATCCAAACACTCTATTCAGATGCTACTATTTTTAGTCAGCATAAAAAACTCTTTTTTAAAAGCAGAAGCAGAGAATAACAGCAATCCCAAACACCCTCTTAGACCGGAGAAAATGATTCGATTAGACAGGAGAAAGTGTTTATGTTAGATGTGATGTAGAAACTATATTATGACAATGATAATAGACTTCTTTGTGATGATGAGATTTGGAAGGCTCTGTGCATTAACATTACTCTTTGTGAAACTTGTGACTGGTCTTACACTTTCGACCCAGTTGCCCTGCCCGGACATTGATAAACTCTTTGATTTTACCCATAAGAGGAAAAGAAAAATATAACCAAAGAAGTCTATTTATGAGATAACTTTGTTATCACTGAAAGAAGAAATATCAGGTGTTTATCAGAGATTTGACCTTCCCTCTAGACATATGATTTGGTTAATTGAATGTGGATGAACGTAAGTCAATACACATGAGAACACTGGTATTGAATTCTAGGGTTTAACATGCTTTGGGTTAACTGATTGTATATTGTGAAAGTGATTCTGGAGGTGTTTAGGGAAGGTTATTTAACTAGCTTGTCACTTTATTGCTTAAGCACTTAAGTTTTCAGATGGAGGCATGGAGCCAAACAATTCATGCTTATTGAGGTTATTTTGAATCTTTGATAAGGTGTTTTTTAAGAACCCATTTGAAGGGGCTTGTGCTTAATAAGATGACATGCAAGTAGACACTGTTTAGCCGCACCCTTATGTGACATTTAAGGTTTGCATAATGGTTTTTGAAAATATTGTTTAGCTCTGCTTATCTTGGCCACTTTTATAATCATCTGCGTTTAATCTAGATTGCCTTTACAGTTAGTTTCTAATCATGATCAATATCGAGGGGGATAATTATTTTGTAAAGCGATTATGTAGGAAGCGTTGAGGGTAGGAAAAGTTAGAGGGATAATTATTTGTTGAACAACGGGAGTATCCTCCTAGTTCATATTACAAATCATAGTATCCAACATACATCTTGGATCTCATTCATGTGTGGAGAAGTGTTGGTTCTCATTCTCGAGGTTGACATTCTTAGTGATGGTCACAACTTAAAATTTATGGATGCAATGAAGTAATGGTGCAATGAAGATTTCTTTTACTGTGTTGGTCTATAAATGTATGATTTTGTTAATCATAATTTGGTCACACCTGGTGTACTATGGAGAGTGTTGCACCGGCAGAGATCTATTCGTACCTTGAGACGATCTCAGCAATTAGTAGTGCCGCGTGTAATTACATTCAATCTATGTATATTTTGAGGAATTGGTTGAAATGCTGGTTCAATTTGTTTGCGACCATGCAAATAATCTTTGATTGAGATCCATGTGAAAAGTTTTGACCTCAAAAGACTTTGTACTTGCATGTTTTGAATGTCAATGATACGAACGGCTGAATTCTTATTAAGATACCAAAAAATAAAGTACAAGATAGTGCCTACTTTCGAGATGTAGGTGACCTCCCTATATATCTAATGACTCCCAAAATCTGCATATCAAAACCTGTAACCCTAATGCCCTATAAATAATACTTTAGCTTGGCCACCAAGCTAATCCATAAAAAGAAAACTAATAATAAAGGAAACAACTCTTTTAATTCAGCCCCTACACTTATGAAAATTGCCTAAAAGTGTTGGATTGTATCATTACTCCCCCGCCAAAACACACCCCTTGTCCTCAAGGTGTGTCTTTTAAATTTCCTCTTAATCGATCTTTGTTCCGGGATCCCATCGTTTGACTTGAAAGTCTGGTGCAACCTCCTCATCACTGTCATCACTTTCATCAACCAGCAGCACTTGTAATGTCTGACTTGGACACCGGTGACCTGGGGCGTATTTCTGATCACACCGATAACACAATCCTTTAGCTTTCTTGGCTTGTAGTTCCGAATCAGTTAATCTTCTAAAGTTCTCTCCTTTGGAAGTGGTTTGCCCTATTGTTGAACGGTGTGATCCACCTCCTGATAAGATGTTGTCACAAGCCTTGCTCTCATCAATGATTAATGCTAATTCCATGGCTTGACTCAAGCCCGTGGGTTTCTGAGTTCGAATCGCCGTGCGTAACTCCTGTTTTAAACCCTTGATGAAAATTCCCTCAAGTACCTCCTCCTGTAGACCAGGTAATTGAGCAGCCATTCTTTCAAATAATGTCACATATTCACGAGCCTTCCCCTGTTGACTAATAGAGAAAAACTGTTCATGCAAGTTACCGTCTTGTGAGGATTGAAAACGGTGTAACAGGCGTCTTTTGAGCTCTTCCCAGCTGATAAAAGGCTCCCGATTATTTGTCCATCGGAACCAGGACATGGCATACCCTTCCAAACTCAAGACCGCTGCATGAAGCCATTCCCCAGTAGTAATCAAGCCTTGTACCTCAAGAAATCTCTCTGCCTGGTATACCCAACCATACACATCTTCCCCGTAGAACAATGGCATTTTAAGTTTTCTGAATCGGTGATCAGACCCTGGATGCCATCCTCGTTCAGGTCCATAAATGGCGACGTGCGGGAATGCTCCCCCTACTTGTCCATACGTATTGCCCTGGTAATTCTGGAAAATTCGGTCATTGGTAATCGGTGGTTTTGAATTCCGATTGCCACTGTCATCTCCTGGTTGGCTCATCGGAAGTGGGAATCCCTGCGAATCAAATTGGAGGCCCGAAAAACTCGTATAAGTTGCTGATGGTTGAACCGAAAACGGCGAGTAAGCATTGTGGTACTGGTTTTGGGCGCTGGTCGGCAGTGTTAAAGGGTTGCTGGGTGGTGTTGTGATGATAGCTTGGTGGGGCGGCAGTGTGGCGGGATAGGACAGTGGTGGCGGGGTGGTGGCAGGTGGTTGTAGGGCTTTCAAGAGCTGCAACAGCTCCGCGAATTGCTTATCAGCCTATGCTTTATTCTCGTTAATCGATTCTTGCATCCGATCAAAGCGATTCGATGATTCAACCTGATTAGCCAACGAATCTGATTTGAATTGTTCCAAGCGTGCTTCAACGTCAGTAATCTTCGTCATGGCTGATAAAAAATTTCCACAGGCGGTAGGATAGAGCATAGAGCTCTGGTAACAGTTGATACAAACCGGATGATATAGAGATAAAAGAACAATAAAGATAGATGATCAACTTTCGAGAGACCGATCTCTCTCCCAATAATGAAGTCAAATAACTAAACCATTAGTAATCTTCTGCATAATCTCCATTACAACCCTAATACCCTATTTATAATAAAAGGTCCTAGACTTAACTTGTTCACTAAGAAAATATAATAAAGGAAACTAAATAAACTAATTAATTAATTAATAATAATAATAATAAACTATAGAATGCAGGATGTATCAATACTCCCGCCCCCAAAAACACCTTGTCCTCAAGGTGTTGCTTTAAAATGTTTTCTTGGTAATTCCGGGATCCTATGTTCTTCGTTGTATCCCTTTTGTGTGTTTCAAGTGCATGTAGAAGTCGTGCAATATCTTCTTGAATTTGTAGTTGTTCATGCGAACCATATCTTTCAAATTCAGTACCAAGCAAAGTACCTAGCTTTCTAGGTTTTCTGGTTCGGACACATGAAACCACAAACTTATTCCAAAACAACCTTGCCTTTACCTTCCTGTTAGGACTCCGTTGGTTTAGTTGAACCCCCAGTAAATAGACATGCCCCTCCTCATTAACCTCTTCCTTTATCGCTGCTTTTATTGATCCTCGAAACTTCTCAGACCACAATGAGAAATCTTGATGCTCCCGTCTAAAAGATTCCTCCAGTTTAGATTGGTGCAACAACAAAGTGGATTGTAACCGTTTCACCATCTTTGTGACCTCAGCCAGCCCTTCTTCAAAGCCCTTTGTTTCCATTCCTTCTTATGAACAGTAATCTCGACCAAAAACAGCAACTTCTGGGATAAATGGTGAATCCGGCGTGAACAGTATTTTCCGGCCGTGAACAGTTTTTTTTATTATTATTTTATTATTATTTTTTTGGTTTGTGAATCTCAAAATCGACGGCTCTAATACCAATTTGATACGAACGGCTGAATTCTTATTAAGATACCAAAAAATAAAGTACAAGATAGTGCCTACTTTCGAGATGTAGGTGACCTCCCTATATATCTAATGACTCCCAAAATCTGCATATCAAAACCTGTAACCCTAATGCCCTATAAATAATACTTTACCTTGGCCACCAAGCTAATCCATAAAAAGGAAACTAATAATAAACGAAACAACTCTTTTAATTCAGCCCCTACACTTATGAAAATTGCCTAAAAGTGTTGGATCGTATCAGTCTATTTCGAACTCATGATAAATCTAAATAAAAAAAAATAAAAAAAATACCTATTGAAAAGCCTTCATAATTATATGGACCCCTATAAAATCTTTTCCGATGTTGCAAACGAGATGAAGTTCTATGCATGCACGTGTTCTCAGTATGTCTATTTCACTATATCCTAGAAAAGAAAAAAATTGTGTTGAACAAATAACATATGGCGCTGCTGGTGGCGGGGGGCAGTCGGTACAAATAATATACCTTGCAACTTCTGCGATGCGTCACTCTCATGACGTACCCACGTGTAAGCATGTTAGTTTAAGAATATACCATTAATTAATGACACAGCGGTTTGCTTACAGCTTTGAAGCAGAAAACTAGAGAATGTTCTGCTACATCTGCACACAGTTAATATATCATAGACCATTTAGATCTTTCACTTTTAATCTTGACAGTCCAATGATTTTTCGATCATGTACGTCTGTACTATTATATTTCTTTCATGATTGATAGTGAGTTGGATAGTTGTAAATTCACACCAATTATAAATGGATTTTTAGGGTAGGAAAAGTGTAGGAGATAATTATCGATGCACAGGGCAGTCATCTTGCTATTTATTGAAAACCATATTATCTAAATACTAACATAGATTATGTTTTTTTTGTTGTGTGTGTGTGGGTATGTGTAGCTACCTAACTTTGGTGTAATTGGAACTGTGTTTATGTGCTAGTTCTTACAATTTTACTCTAATGTTGACACTCTTATGGAATTTTTTATTAAATTTTACTTCTGGTTCCTTGTGAATGTCTTCGTAGTTTTATATTTGTTAACTTTTATGTCTTCCTTCTTTTTGACAAATTGACACCAGAAGGTTTTTATAGTTATTGTATTAGATGCATTTTGTTTATGGTTTAGTGATAATTCTCATGTACTGTCTTTGATGCTTTAGAGAATTATTATGTGTCTTGATGCACATTTTCAATTATAGGTTGGCATTTATGGTTACACAGCTTATTCAGCTAGTAAATTTGGCCTAAGAGGTTTGGCAGAAGCACTCCAACAAGAAGTTATTGCTGATGACATTCATGTTTCACTTATATTTCCACCAGACACAGATACCCCTGGTTTCGCAGAAGGTTAAACCTCCCTCTCTTCATAAATTTTTTGAGTGAAATCACTAAAATGGTTCATGTGGTTTGCTCAAAATATCTGAAATTGTTCCTTATGAATATTCGTTGCATAGATGGTTCCCGGGAGGGAATATTCGTAGTAAACTAATTGAATAAAGGGTCCCTGAGATATGCAGTTAGTTTCCTAGAGGGGATGATTTCAGTAATTTTGAGCCAACCACAAGGAACTTATTTTGATAAGCTGTATAACCACACATGCTGTCTATGTCCTAAATTTTGAGTGTTATATGGTTCTTTTTACAAGTGTTTTTGGCTGTTTTAGAAAACAAAAGAAAGCCACGATTGACAAGCATCATAGCTGCATCCTCTGGTGCAATGCAAGCTGACGAGGTTGCAAAGAAAGCATTAAATGGCATCAAATCTGGATCTTTTTTTGTCCCATGCAATTTTGAAGGATTCCTGTTGTCAATAGCAACTGCTGGTCTCTCTCCTCAGAGATCATACCTTATGGCGTTTGTTGAGGTTATATCTGCTGGCATTTTACGTATTGCGGGATTGTGTTTTCAGTGGACGTGGTATGGAAGCATTGAGAAGTGGCATGCACAACAGAAATAGTAAGTGTTTGATGAAAATCTGATCCATACTGTTCTAATATGCTTATGATTGGATTTTCTAATTTGTGTCCATGGTGCTACTACGTGATATACTGTTACGTACACGTGTTCTTGTAATACATCTATTTGTCTATTTGTTCATCTAGAGTCGAAACATGTCCTTATAGGATGGGTTCCATCCTGTAGAAGGATAACTTAAGACTATGTTAGGACATATTTTAGTGGATATTGCTTTAAACTGTTGACAAATGAGCCTTTCATGAAGCACATCCCTTATGATAGAGTTTAGAAATTATTTAGCTAATAGTAAATGTCCTTATATTTAGTATATTTGCAACATACCGCTAAAGATATCTTAAAAGTGCATGAAAGCTGAAGTCCTGATCTAAAAGCAGCCAAACATGTAGTTACAAGACTAAACATGAGTGACTGTTAGCATGTATTTCAGTATATTGAGTACTTCGAACTCAATATAAGGAGCTGAATAAGATAGTGTTGTGTTAAATTAAATCAGCATATACATAATGGCAATATGAATACCTTTCACACAATCACCCATCAGCAATACTGTGATGAAGTGGTGACAAGATGTGTGTAACGGGTCTAAATGGGTTGAGTTGGAATGGATGTACCTGTCACATGTGAATGGGTCGAAATTGCCACATGACCACATCTATTGTGAATATGTCAGCACTTCAATAATTTAATTGAGGCTGTCATTGATGCGATGAATGCAAAAGGATTATATTTGTAAAATTACAGATTTATGAATATATGGATTCTAACTTACAGATTATTCAATTTCAGGAACTTGGATGTATACAGCAGCAAGTACACAAGAATCCCATCTCCTTTACTGAATTTGAGGCCAAAAGTTTTAGCCTTAGCATGTACCAGATTATACTCATTATTTCCCATTTGTTCCTTGCCAGCGCTTTCCTGAGAATGCACCGAGAAGAAGTAGTATGCATGGATGATGGATCATGCACTCATTCGAATTTCCAAATATACAGAACTTCACTTATGATCAACACCTTATTTTTTTCCTTTTCTGTTTTAGCTTTGTTCTTGTAGATTTCATATATTGACTAATGAGAAAACATTTAAGTACATTTCTAGTCAAACCATCCTACTTGTGGGGAGAACACCATAAACCCCATGTTTTTTTTCTCTTTTCTTTTTCTTCTTCTTCTTTCTTTTTTTGGGTAACCATGGTTTCCGGCCTTTTGGCCGACTAATCCACGGGGTTTGAACTTAACGCCACACATACACAAACCAGGTAAGCCCTTCATTTTCAAGAGATTGGTGTGGCCACTTCAAGGTTGTTTGCATTTAGTAGGAATTGAAAAAACTAAGAAATGAAGCATGTTTAAAAGATTACATGATAAGTTGTGTGATAAGATTCCCCATGTTGACTCTAGGTTTCTCCCAAACATGAGAATTACTGTAATTACTTTTGTGTGAACTTTTTTTTTTCTTTTTTTTTTTGAACGAAGTGTGGACTCGCTCTCTTTGTTTTTCAATTCTTTCATACAATTCCATTCTCAACCACTCCTCTGTGCCAAACATCCCCTTAAGGTTGTGGAGTAGTTTGAAGAAGTAATTTTTAGCTGACGTTGTTCAGAAGATCTACCCACTCGCCATTCGAGTAGAATTTTGCAATAAGCGCGATACTGGAGGTTACTCAAGGTAAAAAGACTGTATCTTGCCAAAAAGCCAAAAAATATGCATATGAAACTACGGGTCTAAACGAAACGAGTCAAATCGAATCGTACTTTGGCAGCGTTCGATTCGACTCGGTAATATTATATTCCGCTCGAGCTCTCCTTATAGCTTGACAAGGCTTCATGAGAGAAGCTTGCGCCCAACTCAAGCTCGGTTCGAAAAGCTCAATTTATTTGTAATGATGTGTTTTTTCAACCAAGTAAAATTTGAATATAAGATAACTTTAGAATTCGGCTCGAGCTCGGCACTAAAAGCTCGATACATTAATAAATAATTATTTACACTTAGTGTTTTTACACGTAAGCTTTTAAAATTTTAACTATACATATTATATATAAAAAATATGTATCACTTAAAAGCTCGACAAGAACTCGTGTCGATAAATATCTTGAGCTCATTTTTGGGCTCGGGCTCGAGGCTCGATAAAGCTCTGCTCGAACAAGCTCGAGTCAAGTTCTAGCTTGAGTTACTCGACAAGACAAAGCCCGACTCGTTTACATCCTTTTATGAAGTACAGTAGAAGGTTTGAATGAAATATGGTTAAAACCTCAAACAAGTAGTAGAAGCTAATCATGCTTATCATACCATCCATAGTCAGATTTGACCACAAAAACATAGCGTTAAGTCCAGGCCACAAAATCCCCTCATTCAGGAAAAAATTGTCACGAGAGTCACGACTATTCAGAAAGTCAAAAAATTGTGAACCTTAGTAATCGTTATCCTTATCATGGAGACTCACAGATGAACACTCAGTTCCAAACGGACTTGGTGCATGTTGATGAAGTTCTATCAAGTTTACTTACTTGTGCATGTTATTTGTTAACTATCACAAAGTAGAGGTTAAAGTTTCAAACCAAACCATCATTTTAAACGAACATGCGGACATTGTTACATCTACCCTTCTGCCCAAACTATATCATTCAGTCACTTGGTTAAGGGGCCGACATATTTGGTGCTGTTAGAACAGAACCAATTGATTTTTTTTTCAATTTATTTACTGAAAAATTTATAGAAAATATTTACTTCTCGAATCTCTAGTATTCAAAAGAGAAGGCTGAATGTGTATGGGCATTACCCATAGTCAATGGGTCATCAAAGTGTTTTGAAAAGGTTATGGCAAAATAGGTTGTAACATCTCGTATTTAAAGTATTTAATTTTCTTCTAACTGTGTCAGGCTTTGCGTTATGGGGGCAGGAAACAAATAGGAAAACGGTTTTCCTTACGGCAAATCCAATTCCCCTGCAGCACCTATGCGGGAAACTATATAATCACTCCCATGTGACGATAGTTTGTAGAGATACTTTAAGAGATGATAAAAATTGTGTAGGTTGTGAGTGATTCTCGCTCGACTATTAACCTTTTTATTTTTAGATCACTTATTTATTTAAAGTAATTTATAAGCCATCTAAATATGTGTTTGTTTCTGTTTATAATAATCTCGTTCAAATTCTTGCCGAAAATTTGTAAAAAGAGAATAATGCTAACTTTTACATATCAAAACAATAAAATTGAAAATTGAAACGTAAAACATTAGTTAAATTATTATAAACCATTTTCAATTAAATAAGGTTAAAATTGATAGTTTACATTTCAATAGTTATTCGTGTAGTTTTAATATGTTATATTTAACTTTATTCTTGTTGTTTGAAATATTTTCGCGAAAAAATTATCCGAAATTGGTATAAACGGAAGCAAACATGTAAATAAGTGGTCTATAAGTTAGTTTTGATAAATTGGTAGCTTAAAAGAAAAAGAAGAATGTTTGGTGGCCTCCGGACACATAATCTCTAAAAGAAAAGATAAAACATAAGGGTATCTTAGTCAAATCATTTGGAGATAACCGGTTAAACCGGTCATATTAGCGATATTGACAAAAAATTGAAAGTATTTTAACGATTCTAGTACATTTTCAACAAATAAGTTGCGTATTTTTAGCTTTCAACCTTGAATTGACTTGTACGTTTGGTAGGGGTTAATTGGAATAGATATGATGCAAGTGTTTGGTTAAGATACATATCTTTCAAATATCGGATTGAAGGATATATATCTTACATACTCTATAGGAGTCCAAGAGGCAAGGTATCAAACTATCATAGGTGAGGGATTCACGTTATACCTAAACTGATACCGATTGTGATTCATGATAGCTTACCAAACGCACCCGTATACTTTTGCTAATTTTAACTTAGGGTGCGTTTGTTATATCACTTTAGAATGTTTTGGTGTGATGTGACACTAAACATTTGTTTGGTTATTTCTTTTGGGAGGAGTAATGGATTGAGTAATCAAAGATTGATAGATGGCATATATGTGAGTTTCAAGTAGGTATGTGTAATTTGTGGGTCATCTTCATTTGTCTATTCTTATATGTGTGAACCATTTTTGTTATTTTATTATTTAAATAATATATGTGATTTAAAATTTATTATAAAATATATATTAAATAAACATAATTTTTCTCTTAAACATGCTTTAAATACGGAAGGTGATTTGCACACTCCAGTAAGTGATGTAGGGGTATAAATGTTTAGACACAAACATTTTGAGTGTGCAAATCAATTGGTAGAGTGTGCAAATCACCTCCATTTAAATACAAATCATAATCCAACCTCACTTATAAACCAAACGGACCCTTATACTTGTGTGAAAATGATGCCTACATTACAATGTAGGTAATTGCCTACATTTCCTTTGTAAAAGTTATTTTTTATATAGTGCAGTCCCTAAAGTAAATCCCTGATACATGTTTTTCCCTGTTCATTCATTTTTTTATACTTTTACCCTTAACATCAACTACTTAGCAACTTTTAACAATTCTAGTACTTCAACCAAAATAATTAAAGGCCCATTTGATTTGTAGTTGGGTTTTGGATTAGGATATGGATTTGGATTTAAATCTGGATTAAGATTTAGATTTAAATTTAATGTAGAAAAAATAAATATATTATAAAATAAATAAATATATTTTTAATTCTATAAATTTAAATTTGAATTATAAAATATTAGAAAAATTAAAGATATGTGAGTGCTTAGATAAGACCCATAACAAAGAGAGAAAAATCCTAACACTTTAGGTGGATTTTATTTTTCAAAGTATCCCCTTCAACCGATCAACACTTTAATATGTCGAATCCCTTCCCTCCCCTCAAAGCCTATAACCAAACGGGCCATAAATATTCAAATTGCCAGGTCTACAATACTAGGCGGGGTAATAAGTCCATTCGGGGTCGCCCACTAAACACTCTTTATTAAAACGTTGAATAGAATATAAAACTATAAAAGTATAAAACGTTATAAGTAGGCGTATTTTAAGAACATGGGATCATGTGTGGTTTCTAAATCTTAAACGCCTCATTTGTCATTTTCAAACCAACAATGGCACTTCTTGCTCTTTGCATCGTCTTCCCATTTTTGCTCCTTATCATCCTTAAACTCATAGTCCGCCCATACCCCATCAAATTCCCAATAAAATCACGACACGTGTTCGTCACGGGCGGGTCTAGTGGCATTGGTTTAGCTCTAGCTCGCCAAGCCGCCCGTGAAGGTGCACGTGTCACAATCTTAGCACGTAGCCTTAAGAACCTCGAAGAAGCCAAGGCATCTATAAGACTATCAACCGGTATAGATGTCAATATCGTGAGTGCGGATGTACGTGATTTTGAAGCAGTTAAGGAAGCAGTTGAAAGTGTGGGACCTATTGATGTTCTGGTTTGTAACCAAGGTGTGTTTGTGTCACAAGAGCTTGAGAAACAGGAGATTAATGAGGTTAAGGATATGATTGATGTTAATTTGATTGGGACGTTTAACGTGGTTAAGGCTGCATTGCCAGGAATGAAGAATAGGAGTGATCAAAAGCCCGTTTTGATTGTATTCATGTCGTCTCAAGCCGGTCAGGTACGTGTATGAGTGTCTTGCATATTGAGTTTTGGTTCATGCTTCTGTTGCATTAAAAAATTCATAACATCCCTTTCCAAAAAAGAAGTTTAGGGGCGTTTAGTTGGTGAAAATTTTTCTTGTTTTCCGTTTCTAAATTTCTAGAGAAAGGAATGGTTTTTCTTCTCTAGAGAAGAGTTGATAAATTTGAAAACCCGTTTAGTTGAGGTTCTATTTTTCTTTTTTTTTTAAATGATGGAAGGTGGACGAAGGTGGGCGTGATAAGAGTTTGGTGAGAGGAAATGGGGTTATTATTTTAGAAATGAAAAAAGTGAGAAGGGTGTAATGGTATTTTTATTTTTTCTATTAAGAATTGAAAAATGAGAAATTCATATTGAAAATTATTTGAAAAAAGTGCGACTAAACGAGTTTTCAGTTTTTCCTTTTTCATATGAAATTTTTTCTAGAAAAATAAAGTATTTCTCTCCGACTAAACGGGCCTTTAAATTTTGTTTCTTTACTTTGAACTTTAAGTTATTTAGTTAAAAGGTTTTTGGATCCTGGTATAAGTAAATTGTATATCTGTAATAGAGTTTATCATAGTTGACGCTCATATCATAAACAACTTGGCAACTTGGAGTTGTATATTTGCAACTAGCTTCAAGACGGCAAGACCCTTCAAGACGGACGGTCTCGCTCTGTGAAATAATTTTATTTTTAATGAGTATTATAAGAGTTATTTATGAAACTGAGTATCTCAAAAAAAAAAAAAAAAAAAAAAAAAAAAAAAAAAAAAAAAAAAGACCATAAAAAATATGTAATCCCACTTGTGTTTTATAAAACTGTTGATTGTGGATCCAAAAAAAGGCTTACTATTTTATTTCAGATTTATTTCTGGGCAATTTTATATTCGTATGTCAAGTAACAAACTTTGAAAAACTTATGTACATGATAATTTTGACCACGAATAAGTAATGTACTTCTGGCAATGTTACCTTGTTGAAGAAGTTTGTTACCTTATAATGAAAAAGAAACAAGAAGATTCTATAAGCAAATCTTTGGTATAACAAATTTCAAACAAAACTTTCAGAAAGTGAAATTTTACAACAAACTCATTAGCTCAAGATTGAAATTAAATGTGTTTATGTGTAAGCTGTTTCGAGTTCTACTTGATGTGCTCATGGGCAGTGATTGCTTCTTTGGCATCTTTATGCTTTTAGTTTAATATTGAAACACGAAGCTTCTACCGGTGTTATATGTGATGCCTTTCCTCTGTCGTTTTGGAATACTAATTATTCGGTTGTAGTTATTTAGCTCTAACGTATTATTATGTTTTATGATGGCCTTTTCCAACTTTAGGTGGGCCTTTATGGGTATACAGCTTATTCGGCTAGTAAGTTTGGCTTAAGGGGATTCGCAGAAGCGCTTCAGCAAGAAGTAATTGCTGATAACATTCATGTTTCACTTATATTTCCACCGGATACTGATACACCCGGTTTGATAAAAGGTTTGATCTAGACTTTCAAATCCCTTTCCTGTGACCTAATCTGTTCTCTCTTTTTATTTAATTTTTTGTCTCTTTCGCAGCGAAAAAGATAAGGCCAGAGTTGTTAAGCATCATAGCGGCATCCTCCTGTGCAATGAAGGTTGACGAGGTGGCAAAAAAGGCATTGGACGGCATTAAATCTGGATCATTTTTTGTTCCCTGCAACTTTGAAGGATTCTTGTTGTCAATAGCAACTGCTGGTCTCTCTCCTCAAAGATCATACTTAATGGCGTTTGTTGAGGTGATTTTTGTCGGCGTGGTACGGATTGTGGCATTGTGTTTTCAGATGACTTGGTACAGAAGCATAGAAAAGTGGTATGCACAAAAGAAATGTTGAATGTTTAATGAAGTAAATTGTTCATTAATAAGACAGTTACTAACATACTTTTCGTTAAATGGTATAAGATCACAGTTTTGTGTCCATAATGATTTCGTATTTCTATTCATTTCGAGACCACAAAATTGTATATCTATAAAAATTCACGGAAAGTAAGGTGCGTTTAGTTGGAGGAAAACACCCTTGTTTTTCACAAAATGTTTTGTGAAAAACAAGAAAAACAGATATCGCGTTCAAATAAACGTTTTTCAACAAAATATTTTGCAAAACACAAAATCCTCTATTTTCTAACTTAACAAGAAAAATTACAAAACAAAATTTAGTTGTTTTCGTTATAACCCACAACCCTCCATCCCTTCTTCAAAATAGAAAATACAAACATCAACTAAATGCGTTTTTTATATTTACAAGTGTTTTGTGAAAATAAATTTCTTTTCCAAATTTTTACAAAACCAAATATTGAAAACAAGAGAAGTTTTTCTCTAACTAAACGCACCAAACACCCTCTTTTATCTTTAAAAGAAAACGTAAGCTTTAGCTCAAACTTGCCTAGGACCTTTTCTATAAAATGGAGTAATTTGAATGGTTTAATATACTTGCACAACATAACTTGATTAATTAATTTTGAACCCTATTGAAACTGGTTTGGCAAAAAGCTAATCTAGACAACCTCTTTCGTAAGGTTATAAATGCTACCCTTTGAAAATCAATTGCTATAGCTCGAGGATTTAGACAAATTCCCCTACTTCGTATTCTAGGCTAGGGCAAAAAAAAGGGAAAACTTAAGCCCGTTTGGTTTGTTATAATCTGACGTTAGTGGATGTAAGGGTCTGTTTGTTTGACGTATTCTGGCTACCAGAAATGGAGTTATATAGTGTTTTAAATTCCGGTATCAGGAAAGGAGTCATATAGTGTTTTAAATTGTTTGGTAGGTGGAAGTTGATTTCTGATTTGTACTTCATACTCTTAAGAGTGCTAGGTATAGTTGGTGCCGAGGTGGTGTTATGAGGAAAAGTGATGTCACCTCAACATTTTTTTGCCTGTGACATCATTTTTGGCTATGACACCAAAACACTCTTCCCTAACATAATATCAGTTTTTTGGTGCCATGATACATAATTTCTTTTTTTACATTTTTTAAATAAAACAATACATTTAACTAAAATTAAATTTAATTAATGAACAAATACATAAAATGACAACACAAATTAGAATAACGATATTCAAAAAAAATATAACTTAGTGATTAAGGTTTCAAAAGTGCTCGATGATGTCTTGTCAAAGTTCGTTGTTCACTATTCTATCTCGATTTTTTTTGGTTTTCCTAGTATATAGATGGGTAAGGATTTATGTTATATAGGTCTCGTCAAACATAACTGAGGCCTATTTAAAATCATGTCATATTGCATTTTTAGCGTTCTGAAGTGAGTTTGCAGCCTCCGTTTTTTGAAAGAATGCAGAAGAAAAAGAAGAACATCTTGAACTCGCACCCCAAAACCTACGGTCCTGGTTCTCGTACCTGGTTTGTTCCCGACGGTCACAAACACCCTCCAACGTTACCGTTTCAAAGAAGGAAAAAAAAAAAGCTTTGGCGTGGGCTGGTGGCTACGACGCCACAACCCTCCAGCCTAACCACTGTGTAGTTCCTCGCGCCATCCTCTCGCGCCGTCGGCTATTGCTTGAGCCACCATCCACTGTACCGAGACCTCTAAACGTGGGTCTTTATGATACCAATCCAACTTGGTGACTTTTTTTTGACAAGGATTCAAATATTCTTATAGAATTGTACTTTTAGGCTTCCTTTTCTTATATTTTATATTACTTAATTTTTTTAAGTGGTTACATGTTCAATTTACTTCATATTTTGATATTAAAATAAGAGAAATTTTTTTATACGAACCATACCAAAATACCAAAAAGAACATAGCACAAATAAATTACCAAAATGAACTTTGGTTCAATTAATCGTTAGATGTCAGACATGTGTCAAAATCGAAGGTCAATTTTTCAGGTGCGTTTAACAATTTTGATGAGGTGCGCTTCAGTTTTTCATATAAAATGTTTAGGAGCACTTTAAACGACCATGTGCTCCCCCACCTTTCTTGTGCGCCTCACATAAAGACAAAGAACTACAAAATCAAATATTTAGGAGCACTCTAAATGACCAAGTGCTCCCTGCCTTCTCTTGTGCGCCTCATATAAAGACAAAAAATTACAAAACCAAATGTTCAGGAACACTCTTGTGCGCCTCACATGAAGGTGCGTCTAGTTTATGAATGTGTAGTTTCATGGCTTCTTTAATTTGATATGCTTGTATGATATATGACCCAAAGATAGTTAAGAGCACCCTAGTGCCCTTTATTTTATTGTGCTTCTCATTAAAGACAAAAACTAAGAGCACCTATAGTCAAGTTCCCCCCATTTTATTGTGCCATTGGTTCACTTTTGTAAATTGTTGAAAATTGATCGATTTTAGTAAATGTAGTATGGAATGAGTTCATTTAGGTACTTTGGTTTTAAAATAATCAAATATTTTCTATTTCAATATTAAAATAATAACCTATATATTTTATACTTCTACATCAAATCTAAATCCAAATCCAAATCATAATCCTAATCCAAAACTCATATACAAACCAAAGAGACCCTAATTGTAATCTGATTAAATTACGTACGCCGTTTGGTTTGCATATTTAAAGAAATTGTAATTTAGATTACATAACGTAGGTTGTTTGATTTCATTGTAATAGAAATTCAGTCACTCCAATTATATCAAGTGAGATAATTCAAATTACATATATGAAGTTGGATGAAAAGTTTTAAATTACATTATAATTCGTAATTTTGTACTTTAAAGCATCAGTATTTTATATTTGCGTGTTCAAACTTGAGGGTGTGATTAACAATTAGACTCACTGAGCGAGTGCTCTTCCATCACCCAGTTAACTATGGTGTGCTTTTGATTCATTGAGCGAGTGCTCTTCCACACGGAACTTCTGGATCACCAGGATCAACTTTCGTCTCTTTTTTATCAGTTGGTCTCACAGTTCGGCATGCTTATACTCTTACGCTCACGAGCATAATCATATCTTAACTTGAGCCCACCTTCGTACACTACTGTCACATAGTGAGTATAGATCTAAATAAACGATAGTACTAGTAAAAACCTAACTTTTTTGTAAAGGGCGAGGATCCACAATCTTAAGTTATTACTTGTATTAGCTAAAGTGCTAACAAATGGGCTCATTGGGCTAATGCTTAGATTCACAATCTTGAAATTATAAGTTAGATACCGTATAAGTCGAATCATTTTGACTATGATGCTTCGATCTTTAAGCTTTTCTAGATGGAACTAAAAAACCTAAACATCCTTTTTTTTTAAATATATGTTTTAGCATATAGAAAAAAAAAAATCTATTAGATTTAATGAACTTTAAATCAAGTTCATCCTCATCCATGCAGTTATTTTTCTTTTGTTTTCAGCTATTTGCTACTTAGCGAGTTAGCTAATCTACATGAATTTCAAAAAGTAGACAACCTTAATATAAGAAATTATGTGTTGAAAAAGTAAGCTGAGTAACTACAAGATATAGCTTGAATGTTTTTCCTGATCAAAAGTTATCGTAATCAGCTAGCTAGTCAGTTGCTTATATGTTTTGATAATTTTGGATTATATTTACACAAAGCAAAAGCTCAAAATAACTAAACGTGTTTTGTTGTAGCCGGATGTGTGAAAATATTGTGCTTTATACACTTAGTCCTGTGTGGATAAATCGTGCTTTATGCACTCACTTCTGTGCAGAAATATCGTGCTTTATACACTCAAACCTGTGTGAAAGTCGTGCTCATTATGCACCTGCAGTAGATTGTGCTCGAGAAGCACCTTATAGTTCCAGTTTAACATAGCTAAGTTATTAGTTTATGATAGAGTGGCAAGAATCCAATTTTAGTTTAAGTTCAATAACGAATATTTCGTAAAAGGTTCAATGTGAAATTGGTTATATGTGTTCATGATTATAGCATGTTTAAGTTTTAGCACCGTTTCCACATTAAGTCATTATGACTTACAGTTTATAGTTTTGTTTCTATGTAGGTAAAAGAAGTGGACTTTGGGGCTTGTAGATACAAAAAGTGATTTTTGAGGAACGGTAATGCTTGTGAGCATACGTGACAAACATCTCATTGATACTTTTTTGTTTATCAGCTTGAAATGCCCCAAATAAAAGTGTTTTGTAGAACCAAGTCTTTATAGTTTAAGTTCATGTATTATCATAGTTATAATCTTTAAAGGGGTGTTTGAAATAAGCTTTTTTTATATACAATTAACGCTTCCGCATGCTTTTAAAGTGAATCATGTATTTAGACATCATTGTTATGATATATGAAATATGTTTACAAGATTTGAGGTTTTATCGAATAGCAGAAGTTCAGTTTTCGAAAATGTGGAATTTCAGGTCACGAGGCCTATAGGGCGTATAGCATTTTTGAAAAAAAAAAAAAAAAAAAAAAACGGTCGTTTAAACAAACACTTTTTTAGGGACTTAAGAAGCCATTTTATTTCAAGAGATGTCGGGAGAAATCTTTCATCAAGAGGCAAGAGCCATTCAAGTGATTTGACGGAGTAAACATTCGATGAATCCGTGGACCTCTTCTAGCCATCACAGTCATGATTATTCAAAGAAGTGTTACCTGTGTGATATTGAGAAAATTGGCTAGCGCATCGTGCTCTCTTCCACTTCTAATTTGTCTTCTCCAAGCCCAACACTCGATCACATCATCCATAATAACACACCTCTCTTAAAGACTACAAAGTTTGTTCGTCTTCGACTCAAATAGCATCGGGAATGTGTCAGCAAGGTTGAATGAACCAAGCCAACGATCCTCCCAAAAAGATATAGCTCTACAAAGTTTATTCGAACTATTGAACTTAGCCTTAGCTTAATTGAGCAAAGTTTAGCTCATGGTGAAAGTAAACTTCATCTTAGTGTAGGGAATTCATATTGATTAAACCATCAATACCACGAGTACGCAGCGGATGGATCTACATTTAATGTTATGAATAAAGACACATAAAACACATAATAAATACTAACCTCGAATCTATTGAAAAATAGATAACCACCAAGTCTTCATCTTGATCACGAACACTTCAATGGATCATGTACCACCACGAAACCCTAATAACCTATAATGAGTTGATCTCTAACGAAACACACACTACACGTCCAACGAGAGCGTTAGGATGCTAGTGCTTAACCCACGAGCTACGACCTTAACACGAATGCTAGTCGTAGAGAAGACAATTTTCTAACTTCCTAAACAAGAGGCGTTGTACTAGAGAGAGCAAGAGAGAAATCAAATAATGCTTTGATCTTATAAGAGATGTGAATAAATGAAGACCTAGAGGCCTCCTTTTATACTAATAGGGTAGCTTAGGGAAAAAGCTACTCCTCCCCTTGCCCTAATTCATATGGCCGGCCACCATAGGTATCCATGGGCCCCCATTTTGCTTTTGGTCCTTGTAAAATTAACATGTTCAAATCAAGCCAACTTTCGGACTTAACGACCGTTAACCATTACACTAACGGACTAACGACCGTTATGTTTATTTCGTGGATTATATTAATTATAATTAATAGTATACATTAAACATATTAATTATATTTAATAAACGCTCTCTAAATGTATACGTGTGTGTCACGATAAGCTCTGTAATTTTCGGCCGTATAACTATTGATTTACGAGCGCATAACCAACAGCTCCCACTTGCGATCGTAACAATCAATAATGTATACTAACAATGCTAAGTGTCTAGCAACACCGCATTGATCCCAGAAATACCTGAGTGTGGTTTCATAAAACAACTAGGTAAATGGTTTACAATTTTAAATTATCCTTTTGTTTCAGATACTTGTTGAACTATGGATATGGATTAAAGTCATTCCATATTGTTCAATTATTCTGTTTCTCGTTTTAGAAATTAATCAAGATTACCAAACGTAAAACAAGTATCATCTTGATTTACACTTTGGGCACGGCCATGTAAACATCTGATTAATTTAGCGAGGGGCCCAGTAGTATCATACTCCATAAGACAAGTGGATGAACAAATTCTATTTTGACTACACGTGTCATTCATGCGCTTCAACCAACTTCTGAGAATAGCCTTTATAACCACCTTGTTCAGGATAGCGTTTGACTATAGTCAAGAAGAAAGATCCACACATGCAAGACCTGCTTGCATCTCAAGTCATAGGAAAAATAGAATAACCATTTGCGAGATATCACTTAATGACGTTGATCCATAAAGTGATGACTCGTAGGTTTGGGGAAATCCAATATCCATAGCACGTGGATAACATGTGAGTTTGGCGGACACATCCTTAGTATTCATAGAATATAACCAATCTCTCATATTTGCCTTAATTCAATGATACTCCCATATCATTGATCGACAATGGACAATTTAAAGTAATAAATTACTTAAGGTTTAAACATGCAAATATAGGACACATTTAATATATGAATGAATAACTCAAGTACCACGTATATTAACCATCAAAATAATAAATGTTTTACATATCCCATTACCCAAACACTAAAATCAAAACAGATTTACATGAGACTACTAACTGAACGAAGTCCAATACCACTAGCATGCTCAACATGCTTGTTTAAAGGCAACGCCTTAGTAAACGGATCAGCTAAGTTGTCATATGTGTGAACTTTGTTAAGTACTACTTCATTATCTGCGATAACCTCACCAAGATAGTAAACCTTCCTTTTGTAATGCTTGGCGCCTTTCTGAGCTCCAGGCTCGTTGGCGATAGTTAATGCTCCAGTGTTGTCACATAGCATTTCCATAGGTTCTTTATTGGTGGGGACTACTCCAAGCTCATCAATAAACTTCCTTATCCAAATAGCTTCCATTGCAGCTTCTGAAGCAGCAGTGTATTCAGCCTCTGTAGAAGACATCGCAGTGATGCTTTGCTTGGCACTCTTCCAGACTACAACGCCTCTGTTTAGAAACAAAATGTATCCGGTTTGCGACTTGGTGTCATCCTTGTCGGTCTGCCACCCATCATTAGTATAACAGGTAACTCTGAGCTCTCTGTTTGGGTCTCCACCGTAAACAAGAAACATATCTTTAGTATATCTGAGATACTTCAGTATGTTCTTCATAGGAGACCAGTGACACTCACCTGGATCTACTTGAAATTGAATTGTTAAGTTCTGAGCGAACGCAACATCAGGTCTAGTGCACCTCACCGCATACATGATGGATCCTACAACCGAGGCATAAGGAATCCTCTTCATGCGTTCCACCTCTGCAGGTGTTGAGGGTCCTTGAGATTTTCTTAACTCAAGTTTTAATTGCATTGGGGTAGTTCCACGCTTGGAATTCGCCATATTAAATCTTTTCAAGATTTTCTCAATGTATGCACTTTGACAAAGTCCAATCAACCGCTTAGATTTATCTCTGTAGATCTTGATTCCTAGAATATATGCAGCTTCACCTAAATCCTTCATAGAAAAACAATTTCAAAGATAGCCTTTAATAGCTTGTAACATTGGAATGTTGTTTCCCATGATCAATATGTCATCAACATATAAGATTAGGAATGCTACATTACTCCCACTAGCCTTACAGTATACACATGGCTCATCAAGGTTTTGAGTGAAACCATACTTCTTGATCTCTTCATCAAACCTTTTATTCCATTGCCTAGATGCTTGCTTTAATCCATAAATGGATCGTTGTAGCTTGCATACACGATTAGGATATCGTGGATTGACAAATCCTTCAGGTTGGTCCATGTAAACCTCTTCGGTTAAGTGACCATTTAAGAAGGCAGTTTTGACATCCATTTGCCAAATCTCATAGTCATAGTACGTTGCTATGGCCAAAAGAATCATAATAGCTTTTATGTCTGCGACAGGCGAGAAGGTTTCCTCATAATCTACACCGTAGGTTTTAGTATAACCTTTTGCCACAAGACGAGCTTTATAGGTGTGTACCTTTCCATCCATGTCAGTTTTCTTCTTGAAGAGCCATTTGCTACCAACGGTTTTAGTGTTAGGAGGGAGGCCAACTTCAATCCAGACTTCATTGTCTCTCATGGATTTCATTTCCTCGTTCATAGCCTTAAGCCATTTTTCAGATTCACAATCTGCTAATGCAGCTTTATAGTTAGCAGGTTCATTAAGATCCCCTAACTCATGCTCCTCTGAATCGACGTATAAACACATTCGATCAGGTGCACGTATTGTTCTTGAGGACCTACGAACATGAATGACTTCACTTTCTGGTTCAACACTTTCATGTTCAACCATCTCAGGAAGTTGGCTAGTATTTTCAGAAGGGTGAGTATCTTCTTGAATTTCATCAAGTTCTACGATCCTCCCACTTGCCACTTGTGAGATGAGACGATTCTCAAAAAACTCAGCAAACCTAGCAACAAATACCTTGTGCTTAGGTGGATAGTAGAAGTAGTAACCCATTGTTTCCTTTGGGTATCCCACAAAGACACACTTAATAGATCTTGGTTCAAGTTTGCCAGGCGTATCACGTTTCACAAATGCCTCACAACCCCATACCTTTAAGTAAGATAGATTAGGGACTTTCCCATGCCATAGTTCATATAGTGTCTTTTCAACCTTCTTAGATGGAACCATATTGAGAATGCATGTAGCAGAATCAAGAGCATAATCCCAAAAGGACATTGGTAGAGTTGTTTGACTCATCATAGATCTTACCATGTCAAGCAGGGTTCGATTCCTTCTCTCAGATACACCATTATGTTGTGGTGTATGTGGAGAGGAGAGTTGTGAGACAATCCCACACTTACTAAGATGATCAATAAACTCTTGACTCATATATTCGCCTCCACGGTCAGACCGTAAAGCCTTTATGGTCTTTCCAAGTTGATTCTCAACTTCACTTTGAAATACTTTGAAAGTTTCAAAGACTTCATGTTTATGTTTAAGCAGCTAAACATAACCATATCGACTAAAGTCGTCAGTGAAAGTTAAGAAATAGTTGTATCCTTGTTTTGACACAGTTCTAAAAGGGCCACATACATCAGTATGTATGAGTCCAAGCAGATCTGTAGCTTTCTCCGTTTTATGCGGAAAAGGCTTTTTCGCCATCTTCCCAGACACACAAGATTCACACTTATTAAAAGACTCAAGGTAAATTGATTTAAGAAGCCCATCGTGTTGCAGTTTCTCAATGCGTTTCTTGTTAATGTGCCCAAGTCGGCAATGCCACAAGAATGTAGAGTCCAAGTTACGCTTGGATCTTTTACTATTTACAGAATAAATAGAACAATCATTTGAAACAGAATCATGCATATCAATTTCAAAAATACCATTCCTAGAAACATCATTAAAATAAAACAAGTTATTCATTGAAACTGAAATACCAATATCCGTAAAACAATGAGTGAAACCCTTGTCTTTCAAAAGTGAAACTGAAGCAATACCCCTAGTAATACTAGGAGCATAATGACAATTGTCTAAACAAATTATTAAACCACTAGGAAGTGACAAATCAAAAGTTCCTATAGCTTCAACAGCTGCACGGTTTCCATTCCCCACGTACAGGCTTAAAGCTCTGGGCTTTAGTTTCTTACTTCCCCTGAGACCCTGAGTAGTATTACAGATGTGAGTACCACAACCCGTGTCATATACCCAAGATTTATGAGGAAAAGTATAATGTTCTATGATTGGCTCCCAAACGGTCAGTTTTATTACACAAGCTAACCACTTGTGAATGGTCAACCGTAATAAAAGTCAGACAGCTTGAGAACGCAATGCAATTAAGATCAGAGGAATATAGTGGATTCCTGGGTCGTTAAGTCCCACGGAGGATGAATGGTGTTTAACACAGACAGATGTCGAATAATCACTAAGGATAGTGATCAGTAAGGATTTTGGAATATTTATGCCTAAAGAAAAAGTTTATAAATTACAGGGGCTTAAATGCAAATTAAAGAAAATTAAAAAACTAAAATATATTAAATAAACGCTATCACTATTTTTAAAATCGATGAACGTTTAAAACCTAAAACGTATGTTTAAATAAAATTACGTAAACGTACAAAATAAAACGTGAGTTTTAAGAAATAAAATGCCTACAAATATGAAAATGATATTTTTACAATCCTAATAATAAAATAAAATTATTAGAAAAATAAAATTATTTTTAAAACTATTTATTTAATTATTATTAATTAAAAACTATTTATTAAGTATTTAAAATGCACTAAAATATAAGAAAATACAAAATTAACCTAGAAAAATGAAATTATAACTTAAAAAAATCTAAAATATGATAAAACTTATTTTAAAACTGAAAATATATTTTTTAGAGTTTTTATGTATTTATTATTAATTTAATACTATTTAAAACTAATTAAAATGCTAGAAAATACTATTTAAACCAAGAAAATTATGGAAACATATTTTTTTGGCTTTTTATATTTATCTTAATCTGGGAAAATTGAAAACATATTTTTTTAAATCTTTTCTGATTTATTTGTATTAAAAGCTATTTAAAAAGGATTAAAAACTAGTTAAAATAAGAAAAAAATACTAAACAATGATGGAAAAATCTGAAAAATTCAGGAAAAGTCTAAAATTATATTCTAAGTCTATAAAAAATATAAAAACATATTCTTATGTGTAAGAAAATGAGGCTGCAGTGAAACTGCTTATGAATAAGCACTTTCAAAATAAGCCAAAGTCCACAAATTAGTACCAAATGAACACAGAAGCTATAATAAACTATAATTACTCAAAAGCAACTAGTTACAACTGGCATTAACCTCTAAAGTACAAGCTACACAGATTTGATGAATTAAGCTTAAAAGCCAAAAACAGGTTTTGGGGTGCTACTTTAAGCACATGCATAAGCAATCCTAATAAGCTAAGGTGAAAAACAGAAGTAGGGACCTAGAGATCACCTAGCAGACTACACATGGACTAAATTACAGCTCCTCACAAGCTTAAATGAAGCTTGTGCAAAGCTTACAAGTTGCCTGTGCACACTCAGTGTATTCTGAGTGTGTGCACAGGGCAAATCAGGGCTTATTGGAAGCTGATTTATAGCTTATAGGAGCTTGATAAAAGGAAAACAAAACTAAGATTATTAAACTATACCAAATGAACTTTGGAAATCCCAAAGTCTCATTGAATTTGAACCAGACTTGAGTACATGAGGGATTCACAAAGTTTTGCAAAAACTGGATTTTTCAACTTTGACTTTTAAAGACAGAAATGGAATTTTGACTTTTATGAACTTTTGATGATCCTATATGATCTATTTTGATGTATTAAGCTACTTTAAGACTTATTTAGGCTAAATTAACAACTTTTACACTAGTATGCATGATTATGTAATCAAAATGTCTAACAGTGAACAAGTAATGTGATATTAAAGCTAGTTTCGACTTTTTAACTAATAAGCACTATGTTTTATGGTTTATCTGAGCTATTTAGACATAAGGTAACATGTAACAAGCAAAAACAATGACATTAACAACCTTAAACACAGTTTTAACAATAAATCCAAACACCCATTTATTAGGCAGTTTTGAAGCTTATTGTGCTAAAACAACTTTTCAAACCATAAAAGCTATAAATTAACTTATATAGACTATAATGAGACAGGATAAAACCAGAATTAACAAGATTTAATTACTAAAACTAGGAAATGCAACTTTTAAATAAATGGCTTACAACTTGATTTCAAGCATAAAACTGAGGACTGATGATTAATACCACTTCCTATAGCTTTCCACAAAGCTCTAAACCAAAATGCAATCCAAGATTAGCTCTGATCCAATATCTGGCATATTCTCCATGGAATTTTTATTTTCTAACTATTTTTTTGGTATTTTTCTTGTTTTTCTGTTTTTGATACTAGACTGATTTTAAACGTTTCTAAAAGCTTAGAAAAGCTTTAATAAGAGCTTATATGAGTTTATAAGTTCTTAATAACAACTACAATCACATTCAAATAGACTTGAGATTTTTAATCTTGAAAATCACACAAACTGAGTTCATATGTATAAACTGAAATTGACACTGTAAATGAGTTTGAAAAACACTGGAATATGATTACAAAGTATTAAAAAGCTTGAACATACACTGGAATATTTAAAATATTTAATAAGACATACATAAAATTAAATTACACTACATATCTCTTCTTCTCTCATTCTCCTCCTTATTTATTGACTTCATTTTGTTCCTTGTCGACATCTGATTAATTCCCACCTCATTCCAACCCTTGGATCATTGAAATTCATCATAACCGTGCACTTGGCACTTTTGGCGGGAAAAGTGGTTTTGGGTGGGTTTCTGCAATTAATGCAGTTTGGTGTATGTGGAGGTGGAGGGGGGTTGGTATACAGCTGGGGAGCAGGTGTAAAGGTGGAGGTGAGGTGGAGAAACCATGGTGGTTTCTGGTTTTGGGATAGCAGGTGAGAAGGAGAGGGGTGTACAGTGATAGGCGGTATTCTGTTTTAGATTTTTTTGGACTGGGTTTGGTTTTTTGGCCTGGATTTGGGTTTGGTTTAATATATAGGTCTGTTTGGTTTAAATAAGCACAAGGACCATTTATGTAATATTCTGAAACTGAAGGACTGAACTTGAAACTTATCCAAACTTATCACAAGGGCTAAACCTGCAATATATGATAATCCAAGGACCATACATGTAATTATTTTCCATTTTTAATAAATCCAAAGGCCTTTTATGTCATTTTTGAAACTTAAGGGACCAAACATGTAATTTTCCAAAAGTTCACTATAAGGACCAATTTTGTCATTTATGAATAGTACAAGGTTTATTTTTGATAAATTTCCATTTTTAAATTCACCAAGGACTATTTTTGACATTTTTCAAAGTTTAAGGACTAAAGTTGTCATTTTGTAAATTTTAAACTTTAAAGGGTTTATTTTGACAACTTTTGAATCCCATGGACCTTAAATGACATTTTACAAGTTTTTGAATTACCAGGGACTAGTTTTGACAACTTTTGAAACTTGGGGGACTAAAACTGCCAATTATGCAAACTTGATACGTTTTTCATCTGATTTTGGTATTTTTGCATTTAAAACACATAAAACACTTATTTGTGATATTTTCATCATTTTGATGCATTTCTGAGTGTTTTCAGATGTTTTTGCAGTCTAGATGGTATAAAAATGATGAGTATTTAGACACTCATCAATCCCCCACACTAAGATATTGCTAGTCCCTAGCAATCTTTTATGAAAAGTTAATGGATTTTATCTCTTTACCAAAAGCCATTACTTCTGGAGTAGCCAATTGTTTCAGTTCAAGTAAGAACCTTGGCACAATGATAACCAAATGATTTTGAGCAAATCATAAGCTGTAAACGGATTTGATTTGTCTTTACCAGAAGCCGTTTGCTTCTGGACTAGCCAACTCTTAGATAAATTATCAATATTATCTTTGGTGAGTCGATTACCAATTATGGATTTCCAACTGCCTTTACCACAAGCCATAAACTTGCGGGCTAGCCAACTTTTCACTAGTTAAAGATATGGTGAGCTGAACACCATACAATTTTGGGCAAATTGCAAGCCATCAACGGATTTGAGATATCTTTACCAAGAGCCGTTTGCTCCTGGATTAGCCAATCCTTATGTGGGTTAGACATGGTGGACTGATTACCATTTGTTGTGTTTACTAAATTTTTTTTTAAATTTGGCCATTTTGGGGGAAAAAAGGACTAAATGGGTATATTTATGATCAAATTCGCCAGAATTTCCCCCCCACACTTAGAAATGAATATTGTCCTCAATATTCAAAGTACCGGCTGTTATGCCGAAACTTAGAACGTAAAAAGATAACATTACTAGCTAAGTGTAGAAACACAACAATTATTCTCTCTCTCTCTTTTTTTTTTTTTTTTTTTTTTTTTTTTTTTTAATATTTACAATTTCATTCATTTTCAAGATCTATATACAACATGTGGGGCATCTCCCCCACACTAGGGTGGTACACACGGGTGAAAACCCATGTTTAACTACTGTTTTTGATTACCGAGTCGCTAGCTTGACTCGACCCCGAATTAATTTGTTCATGGGGAAGCAGAGTGGAAGAACAATCTCCATCGGACTTTCATTCAAAATGTTTGTATAAACATTGAAGTACGTGAAAGTTCCACACCGATGAGATATACATAGAACCGACTCAAAAATGATAAATGAAAATGCCGGGATCAAAAATAGTGTCCTCATTCCTGAAGGAGAAAAGGGAACGAGAAGTCACACCATAAGTGAAGAAAAGAAAGAAAATCTTGATAAAAATCATGACTAACTCAATATTATCAGAAGGGGAATTCATGATTTCTGGATCATGAATGTCATCATTTAAGCTCATTTGATCAAGACATATTCTGGGTGAGAGGGATGGGATTTTGATATCTAGCAAGTTCTCATGGCTGAGAACATTTCCCTCCGGAACACAAAGATCATTTATGTCTAGATCAAAGTGGAAGTTATCATACTCTGGTAGAGATATGATATGAGTGAGTTCAAAGGAGAACTCCTCGTAAAGAGAATCATTCACATGAAGTGAGTTTGTGAACTCTTGTTCCATTGTGGGCTCATCACTATCCTCGTCAAAGATTGGATTGTTAGAAATCCAAGTGAATTCAGATTCGAATTCAAATAGAGGATTGGTGAAAGTAGCTTTGAATGCTTCGGGAACAAGGTGATTAACATTCTCTATTGGACTGTTAGGGTGAGAAGTGAGTGAACGATCATTATAAAGGAGACTTTCAATTTCTCCTAGGTTGGCTTTGAAATCAAAGAGATCATCATCACTTTCCGATGAAAGTGGAATGATGTGAGTGAGTTCATCGGTGAACTCCTCAAGAAGAGGATCAACATCAAAATGTGAAAGTGATGCCTCAACATTCTCAATGTCTCCATAAGATTTACAATCATCGCTAAAATCGGAGAAAGTCTCAAAATGATCTTTTGAACACTCAAGAGGGGAAGGGGTATCACACATATGGTCAAAAGTTCCCTGTGACTCTCTCGGGATTGGGACAAGGTCCTCAACACTAGACTTTATGAATTCGTCCAATTCCTTTTCAGGAACAGTATCAAGATGCTCGTCCCCCATGTTCAGAGAGTGAGTGGGAGCTTCGGGTGTGATAGCAGTTGTTTGAGAATGAATCTCAATTGCTGGGATATCAACTGATGAACTTGATGAATCTTTATAAAATTGTAGGATACCAAGTGCATCCTCATCATCACTGTCATCAGGAATAAAATGAAATTGAGAGCTAGATCTGGCTGCTTTTTCTTTTGCAATTGATTCCCTAATAGATTTTTCAAAGGCAATTTGGGAATTTATTTTAGCAGCCTGCTCTTCAGCTAGCAATTCTTCCATGGATTTCTCATGTGAATTTTGAATGACGGGACATTGTGGGAGTGGAGATTTGTCAAAACCGGAAGGTTGACATTGATAATCATCATGAGGACCCCCACAATATACACAAGAAAAACTGGGAACATTATGAAATGCTGTTTTACTCAACTCCTCAGTTCTTTTCACTGACTCCAGAAGCTCTAGATAAGTGTCTTGTTGGGTTTGCTGAGGAGTTTGAGTCATTTGGCACTGTGGAGGTTGGTCGTGATATGGATAGTCGTAATTGTTACAAGGAAATGGATTCCCTGTTTGACAATCAGAGCTGAAATGGGGACCTCCACAATATTCACAACAGTAAAACTGTTGAGTCTGGACTGGTGAATTATATAGATATTGGTCATAACCAAAGTTCTGAGCATCACCGGAGAACTGTTCATAGACAAACGTGTTTCCGGATTGACACTCAAATCCTTGGTGAGGACCTCCACAAAATTCACAGCAGTTATGTTGATTATATGAAGATAAGTCGGGCTGTGGTGGGTAATTGGAAAAATTTGAGGGGTCGTTAAATGAGTTCGGATTAGGATCATAATCAAATGAATTCCTCGAACCACAAAACAAACAACTCCCGTTATGAATATCATTACCACACTGTACACACGTACACCAGCGACAGGGTGAACCAAAAAGAGGCTCACCACAACCGACACAAGGAATAAACGATTCTATTTGAGAGTTATGAGAAGGAATCGTTTCATTCAAAGAATCAACAAAACCAACATGGTGATCCGAATGACTATTAAGTCTCGAAGAACATTTTGAAAAATCCGGAGGTGGGACAAGTGGTGTGCTCTGAGAGCTAGCAATTTCCACCACTTCCGTTATGGTCTCCGGTTCTGGTTCTTGAGAAACGTGAAGATTAGGCAAGTCATTCTTGCTAGCCACCGGTCTAAATTCTGCATGTTTGCTTTTAACCGTAAATTGTGAAAGTTTAGGATCAATTTTAGACGGCTTAGGAGCAATCGAGGGGTTAGATCTTTGGATAACCGTAGGTTGGACGTATTTAGCACCTCCATTATCAGAGGGAAGTACCTGGTCCTTTGTCACCCGGGTTTCTCGTTCCATTTCCCTACGCAGAATTAATGGATCATCACGAACAACACGAATTCTTGACATTTGTGATAAAGGATGAAGTTTTTCAACTTCGTTCCAGAATTCGTCGTAGTCGAGAGATTCCATGAGAATAGAAGAAGTTAGAATCAAATGGATAGAGGGTAAAGGAATAAAGAATCAAAAAGGGTAAGAGGGTAAAGATGAATATTTTTGGATAAACATTTTGTAAAAACAAAGAATGAAAATATTTTTGGTGTTGTTAACACTTTAGGAAAAGTGTTAATGAACTTTTTGATTTAAAAAAAAACTGTTTACAAAAAGGTGGTATATGTGCAAGTACGGGTCTGAAAACTGCTTAAAACACGCTTACAGCCTCCCCGGCAGCGGCGCCAAAATTTGATTGGCTCCTGAACCGTCAAGTTTAATCACACAAGCTAACCACTTGTGAATGGCTAACCGTAATAAACTTAAAACTGCTCAGAAACCAATTCAATGAAGATCTGGAGAATATAGTGGATTCCCGGGTCGTTAAGTCCCACGGAGACTCATATAATCACTAAGGATAGTGATCAGTAAGGATTTTGGAATATTTATGCCTAAAGAAAAAGTTTATAAATTACAGGGGTTTAAATGCAAATTAAAGAAAATTAAAAAACTAAAATATATTAAATAAACGCTATCACTATTTTTAAAATCGATGAACGTTTAAAACCTAAAACGTATGTTTAAATAAAATTACGTAAACGTACAAAATAAAACGTGAGTTTTAAGAAATAAAATGCCTACAAATATGAAAATGATATTTTTACAATCCTAATAATAAAATAAAATTATTAGAAAAATAAAATTATTTTTAAAACTATTTATTTAATTATTATTAATTAAAAACTATTTATTAAGTATTTAAAATGCACTAAAATATAAGAAAATACAAAATTAACCTAGAAAAATGAAATTATAACTTAGAAAAATCTAAAATATGATAAAACTTATTTTAAAACTGAAAATATATTTTTTAGAGTTTTTATGTATTTATTATTAATTTAATACTATTTAAAACTAATTAAAATGCTAGAAAATACTATTTAAACCAAGAAAATTATGGAAAAATATTTTTTTTGGATTTTTATATTTATCTTAATCTGGGAAAATTGAAAACATATTTTTTTAAAGCTTTTCTGATTTATTTGTATTAAAGGCTATTTAAAAAGGATTAAAAACTAGTTAAAATAAGAAAAACTACTAAACAGTGATGGAAAAATTTGAAAAATTCAGGAAAAGTCTAAAATTATATTCTAAGTCTATAAAAAATATAAAAACATATGCTTATGTGTAAGAAAATGAGGCTGCAGTGAAACTGCTTATGAATAAGCACTTTCAAAATAAGCCAAAGTCCACAAATTAGTACCAAATGAACACAGAAGCTATAATAAACTATAACTACTCAAAAGCAACTAGTTACAACTGGCCTTAACCTCTAAAGTACAAGCTACACAGATTTGATGAATTAAGCTTAAAAGCCAAAAACAGGTTTTGGGGTGCTACTTTAAGCACATGCATAAGCAATCCTAATAAGCTAAGGTGAAAAACAGAAGTAGGGACCTAGAGATCACCTAGCAGACTACACATGGACTAAATTACAGCTCCTCACAAGCTTAAATGAAGCTTGTGCAAAGCTTACAAGTTGCCTGTGCACACTCAGTGTATTCTGAGTGTGTGCACAGGGCAAATCAGGGCTTATTGGAAGCTGATTTATAGCTTATAGGAGCTTGATAAAAGGAAAACAAAACTAAGATTATTAAACTATACCAACTGAACTTTGGAAATCCTAAAGTCTCATTGAATTTGAACCAGACTTGAGTACATGAGGGATTCACAAAGTTTTGCAAAAACTGGATTTTTCAACTTTGACTTTTAAAGACAGAAATGGAATTTTGACTTTTATGAACTTTTGATGATCCTATATGATCTAATTTGATGTATTAAGCTACTTTAAGACTTATTTAGGCTAAATTAACAACTTTTACACTAGTATGCATGATTATGTAATAAAAATGTCTAACAGTGAACAAGTAATGTGATATTAAAGCTAGTTTTGACTTTTTAACTAATAAGCACTATGTTTTATGGTTTATCTGAGCTATTTAGACATAAGGTAACATGTAACAAGCAAAAACAATGACATTAACAACCTTAAACACAGTTTTAACAATAAATCCAAACACCCATTTATTAGGCAGTTTTGAAGCTTATTGTGCTAAAACAACTTTTCAAACCATAAAAGCTATAAATTAACTTATATAGACTATAATGAGACAGGATAAAACCAGAATTAACAAGATTTAATTACTAAAACTAGGAAATGCAACTTTTAAATAAATGGCTTACAACTTGATTTCAAGCATAAAACTGAGGACTGATGATTAATACCACTTCCTATAGCTTTCCACAAAGCTCTAAACCAAAATGCAATCCAAGATTAGCTCTGCTCCAATATCTGGCATATTCTCCATGGAATTTTTATTTTCTAACTATTTTTTTGGTATTTTTCTTGTTTTTCTGTTTTTGATACTAGACTGATTTTAAACGTTTCTAAAAGCTTAGAAAAGCTTTAATAAGAGCTTATATGAGTTTATAAGTTCTTAATAACAACTACAATCACATTCAAATAGACTTGAGATTTTTAATCTTGAAAATCACACAAACTGAGTTCATATGTATAAACTGAAATTGACACTGTAAATGAGTTTGAAAAACACTGGAATATGATTACAAAGTATTAAAAAGCTTGAACATACACTGGAATATTTAAAATATTTAATAAGACATACATAAAATTAAATTACACTACATATCTCTTCTTCTCTCATTCTCCTCCTTATTTATTGACTTCATTTTGTTCCTTGTCGACATCTGATTAATTCCCACCTCATTCCAACCCTTGGATCATTGAAATTCATCATAACCGTGCACTTGGCACTTTTGGCGGGAAAAGTGGTTTTGGGTAGGTTTCTGCAATTAATGCAGTTTGGTGTATGTGGAGGTGGAGGGGGGTTGGTATACAACTGGGGAGCAGGTGTAAAGGTGGAGGTGAGGTGGAGAAACCATGATGGTTTCTGGTTTTGGGATAGCAGGTGAGAAGGAGAGGGGTGTACAGTGATAGGCGGTATTCTGTTTTAAATTTTGGGCCGGGTTGGAATTTTGGACTGGGTTTGGTTTTTGGGCCTGGATTTGGGTTTGGTTTAATATATAGGTCCGTTTGGTTTAAATAAGCACAAGGACCATTTATGTAATATTCTGAAACTGAAGGACTGAACTTGCAACTTATCCAAACTTATCACAAGGGCTAGACCTGCAATATATGATAATCCAAGGACCATACATGTAATTATTTTCCATTTTTAATAAATCCAAGGGCCTTTTATGTCATTTTTGAAACTTAAGGGACCAAACATGTAATTTTCCAAAAGTTCACTATAAGGACCAATTTTGTCATTTATGAATAGTACAAGGTTTATTTTTGATAAATTTCCATTTTTAAATTCACCAAGAACTATTTTTGACATTTTTCAAAGTTTAAGGACTAAAGTTGTCATTTTGTAAATTTTAAACTTTAAAGGGTTTATTTTGACAACTTTTGAATCCCATGGACCTTAAATGACATTTTACAAGTTTTTGAATTACCAGGGACTAGTTTTGACAACTTTTGAAACTTGGGGGACTAAAACTGCCAATTATGCAAACTTGATACGTTTTTCATCTGATTTTGGTATTTTTGCATTTAAAACACATAAAACACTTATTTGTGATATTTTCATCATTTTGATGCATTTCTGAGTGTTTTCAGATGTTTTTGCAGTCTAGATGGTACAAAAATGATGAGTATTTAGACACTCATCATTCTATGACGAAGATACCTGATGTGCTAGCATTGCTACCCATATTTCACTTCTTCTGCATCAACTCGGCTAAATAGGTAGGACAATTCCTCCTCCAGTGTCCAATCTGATGAAAATGAAGACACTCAGTGTCCTTAGCAGGATGCTCCTTTTTAGGTGGAGGGGGAATCTTAGCCTTGGGAGCATAAGCAAGCTTAGCCTTGCCATTACCACGATGTTAATACAAATATCGTCATTAAACGTTATTTATATTTTTGATCTTTGTCTAAGTTTTGTTAACGACAAAAGTAAATTTAATTTATAAAAGCTTAAAGCTTGTCAAGTTTATTAGATATTAAAACAAGCTTTCTCAAACAATATATTCATCATTCAAGCATTTACATTTATGATTAGTAACATCTTGATATGACTCTAATCATTATGTATGATAGTAGTTTGTAGAATGTGTTAGGTTCTTAAAACCAAACACTACTTAAGCATTTGCATATTTCTATAAATAGTAATACAACATTTGACATCATGTATTACATCATGGAAATCATTAGAAGATTCCATTAGATATTTTGTGAAGATTTGTACTCTTCATATCTTGCACAATCTCACTTAGATAGAGTTGACTTTAGGCAAGATTTGATATCTTGGCTGTCAGACCGGCGGTACCAAAATGGTACACGGGAGGAACCCTTTTAAGGGGTCCGCCGTCCGTGGACGCTCCTGTCCATTTTGGCTATAAATAGCAATGCCAAGCCAAGTAGTTTCTCATCCCTTTCTAACATACTCTCATACATATCTTCTCTCTAACCTTTCTAATTCAGTTTCATATCATATTAGTGATCTCTTTTGTAGCAAAGAAGATCAAGTCATATTCAAGCTTCAACGAGAAGTTGGAAGTCTTGTTTGTTTAGTGTTGTATGATCTAGTGTTGATCCATACTTCATTGTTGTATCAAACCATCATAATCTTGTGAGTGTGAGTGGTTAGTATTTTAGTCCTCAAAATACATTGTGTGTGGGAGTAGTTGTACCCTTGGAAAGAACTCGACATCTAGCTTAGTGTCGGAAATAGTGTAAGCGAAGTGTAAAGGTTTTCTCCGCCGGTGAAAGGAGCTTGTTGACTAGTGAAGTTAAACTCTCGAGTGTGAGACTCGGGGAGTGGAGTAGGGCAAGGAAAAAGAGTCCTTGTAGGCCGAACCACTCTAAACAACTTGTTGTGGTTTGATCATTTCTTTCCTTATTTACTTATTACATATTGCTTGCATATTTCATTAACATACTTAAGATCAATATCAATTGATCTTTTAATAAGTTTCAAAACAAAGTTTTTTAATCGGTAAACTTTTAATAAGTTTCAAAACAGAGCTTAATCTTGAAATAGAAAAACTAAAGCTCACACAAGAAATCTTAATAGAAAATAATTCTAAGTTTAAAAGGTTTAACAAAAACATCGCTCTTGCCGATGAAATAGTTAAAATCCATAAAACACCAGGAGACATGAATGGGCTAGGTTTTAATGAAGTATTAATTCCAAAGAGTCAAAACAAAACGGCCGAAAAGGACGAACATTCTGTCAAAATTGCTGCAGTACAGCACGGACCAGACGAAACCAAAATAAGGGTTCCGTCCGTTGTGCAAAATGGTACCGCGGGTACTTCAGCAGAACAGAATGTTCGCAATACGGACCGTACTGAATTTGTTAAAGTAACAAAGAAAACCAATGATAATGTTAAACTAAAACCAGCCATTATATCAGGAGTAGGACTTGTTAAAAATGAATTTAGATAAAAAACTACTCAACAACGATATAAAACTTCTTTTGCCAAACGCCCCTTTCCTAAGAGCATCCACAACGTTCAACCTAACTACCAACACAACGGTTGGAATCAAAACTTTCCTAGACCATATCAAACTACATATTACATGCCATGGAACCCTTACCCATCATTTCCATACATGAATCAAATAAATGGTATGTTTAACCCAAACGGACCCATGAGATATTGGGGACCAAATGTTTGAGTTATTTGCTTCTTAGGTATGCTTGAAAGTTGGATTGGAACCTGATGAATGGATAAAAGATAGTGGATGCTCACGACACATGACGGGCAACAAAAGTCTCTTCTCATCATACCAAGAGTATGACGGAGGTAATGTCACTTTCGGTAGCAATCTCAAAAGCAAAATCATTGGCAAAGGTACTATTGCTCATAACTCTCTAACTATTGAAAATGTTGCTCATGTGGATAGGTTAGGATTTAATCTACTTAGTATTAGCCAACTATGTGATAAAAAGTATAAAGTACTATTTGATGAAAATGGTAGTAAAATACTAAAAGATGGTATCACCATAGCTAAAGGAGTTAGGAAAAATAACATATACGTCATGAAAATAGATAAAACATATAATGACAAACTTTGCTTAACAACATTAGACGATAGCTCATCTCTTTGGCATAGACGCTTAGGTCACGCTAATATGAGACTTATACAAAACCTATCTTCAAAAGAGTTGGTTAGGAATTTACCAAAACTAAAATATGACCAACACTTTTGCGACGCTTGCAAAATTGGTAAACAAACACATAGTAGTCACAAATATAAAAATATGGTGTCCACATCTAAGTGTCTAGAATTATTACATATGGACTTGTTTGGACCATCCGCTATAAGAAGCTATGGAGGCAACTTATACACTTTGGTCATAGTAGATGATTACTCAAGGTTTACTTGGACGTTATTTTTGAAAACCAAAAATGAAGCTTTTGATAAATTTGAAATACTTAGCAAGAAAATTCAAAATCTTCTAGGTGTCAAAATTGTGTCGATCCGAATGGATCATGGTCGTGAATTTGACAACGAAACTCAATTTGGAAACTTTTGTGATACAAATGGTATAACACATAACTTTTCCGCTCCACGAACACCTCAATCAAATGGAGTAGTAGAACGTAAAAATAGAACAATTCAAGAAATGAGTAGAACAATGCTTAATGAACAAAACATTCCTCAAAAGTTTTGGTGTAACGCCGTTGACACTTCTACATATATTTTAAATAGAGTCCTAATACGTCCTTTCCTAAACAAAACACCATATGAACTTTATAAAGGTAAAAAGCCAACATTAGGATATTTTAAAGTCTTTGGTTGTAAATGTTTTATTCTTAATACTAAGGATTATCTCACCAAGTTTGACCCAAAGTCTTATGAAGGTGTATTTCTTGGTTACTCTCAAACTAGTAAAGCTTACATTGTCCTTAATAAAGAAACAATGATAGTCGAGGAATCGTTGAACATAACATTTGACGAAAGTCCACCTCCCTCTAAGACATCACCTTTGGTAGATGATGACTTAGTTGAAAGTCAAATAATAGAAAGTCAAATTAATAATAACAAGGAAGATGAACCATCAAATAAGGAAATTGTCAACATCAAAGAATCTAAAAGTCATCCATTAGAAAAGGTCATAGGACAACTTAATCAAAGAACCTTAAGGTCACAAGCTCAAAATCAAAGTAATCATTTTTGTTTTGTATCCACCATTGAACCAAAAACCATAAATGAAGCAATAAAAGATGAATCATGGGTAATGGCCATGCAAGAAGAATTAAACCAATTCGTTAGAAATGATGTTTGGAAACTAGTTCCAAAACCCAAAGATCAAACTATAATTGGAACAAAATGGGTCATTCGAAACAAAATGGACGAAAATGGTATAGTATCTAGAAACAAAGCTAGGATTGTTGCACAAGGTTATAATCAACAAGAAGGAATCGACTATGATGAAACTTATGCACCGGTAGCTAGACTTGAATCCATTAGAATATTACTTGCTTATGCATGTGCTTATGACTTTAAATTATTTCAAATGGATGTTAAAAGTGCTTTTCTTAATGGGTTTATTAACGAAGAAGTGTATGTTGCTCAACCTCCCGGTTTTACCGACTTTGAGAAACCACATCATGTCTTCAAACTCAAGAAAGCATTATATGGCCTTAAACAAGCACCTAAAGCTTGGTACGACCGTCTTAAGACTTTTCTTATTGATAACAAATATACTATGGGATTAGTAGATAATACTCTTTTTACTAAGAAAAAGGAATCGCAAATTATTATTGTTCAAATATATGTTGATGACATTATATTCGGATAAACTTGTCAAGAACTATGTAATGATTTCTCTAAAATCATGCATGACGAGTTTGAAATGAGTATGATGGGTGAGTTAAACTTCTTTCTAGGACTTCAAATTAAACAACTAGAAGATGGTATTTTCTTTAACCAATCTAAATATATAAAAGACATGCTTAAGAAATTTGGTCTTGAAGATTCCAAACCAACTAAAACACCCATGTCCTCGGACACTAAACTCACCAAGGACGAAGAAGGTGAATCCGTAGATAACACTAAATATAGAGGAATGATTGGTAGCCTACTCTACCTTACGGCTAGTAGACCCGACATTATGTTTAGTGTTTGTCTATGTGCTCGCTTTCAAGAAAACCCAAAGGCATCACACTTAGAAGAATTAAAAAGGATTTTTAGATACATTAAGGGAACAACGTGTTTAGGATTATGGTATCCCAAAGGAACGGGTATAGAAACCATAGTGTATGCCGACTCGGATCATGCCGGTGATTATGTCGATAGAAAAAGTACAAGTGGTATTTGCACTTTTGTTGGACATTGTCTCACCTCATGGTTTGCAAAGAAGCAAACGGCTTTAGCCATCTCTACTACTGAAGCCGAATACGTCTCAGCCGGAAAAGCATGTCAACAAGCTCTTTGGATGAAGCAAGCTCTCGTAGACTACGGAATTCATCTCAACGACATTGTGATACTTTGCGACAACAAAGGAGCCATCGATCTCAGCAAGAATCCCGTTCAACATGCTCGTACAAAACACATTGAAATTCGTCATCACTTTCTTCGCGACAATGTTCAAAAAGGTAACATTTCAATCGAGAAAGTATCCTCCGAAGACAACATTGCCGACATCTTAACTAAACCTCTTAAACAAGAACCTTTTAATCTTCTTAGACTTGGTTTAGGGTTAATGGAACCAAACATGTAGGATAAACATAGCCTAAAACATTAGAATAGTCAAACCAAAACAATTTTGCCTTGTATCTGCTACTGTAGCCATGGCACCAAACGACAACACGGACGGAACCAAATATTTGGTGCCGTCTGGTCCGTGATGTCTACAGAAGCAAAACTACTATATACATAACATCCTCTTCCTCACAACCCACTTTACCAAAACGTGTATAACTTAAACCAAGCTCATTATTGTCATCTTCCCACTCACTAATCACTGAAGATAACATCATTGTAAGTATCCTAACTACATTTCATCTCTTAATTCTGAGTCTAGGATTCTTATTTATGCACAAAACTATCACAAATTATTACATGGGGTTTTATGTATGATTTTATACCAAATATGAATTCAATTGGCAAATTGCATAACTAGTCATTCAAATTAGGTACTACATTATCATATTGCATAAACAAATCATGTTTCCCACTAATTGATAGATAATAAATATAAGGCCTTATTCAAACAACCAAACACCCCATGTCAAAAGTTTTGAAAAGCTTCTCACTTGTAGGAAAACATTTTTTTATTGCTAATACAAATAGAAACGTTAGAATTTTCATCACTTGCATGCTCTTGAATACTAAAGGTATTGCATAACTAATATGCACTCCCGGGTATATTCAAATGTAGCCACATTGAATTAGGAGTATTTGGGTTATCTCATGGTATTTGCCAAACACCCCACTAAAACCATTTTGTGCATAAAATGAGTCGAGATAACCGCAACTCCAAATTGTTTTCATATAGGCACACACTAGAATAAAAAACGTTAAAATTTATTTTCAATTTTTTTTAACATATTAATTCTTGTCCTTAGGAATAACCATGGTAGCCGCAAGATTCTATGATCACAAAGACACCCTTAACTACATTCCCAAACACCACAAAACCAAAGGACTTACCAAGGAACAAGTAGAAATATTTAAGAGTCTAGAATCAAGGTATTTCCATGAGGGTAGAACCATTCACTCATCCTTCCTTGAAAATACCAATCTTCGTGAAGAACTAGCCGCCATTCAATTCGATTGTCTTCTTGACATCGATGAACCAATTTGTCCTAGGTTTGTGTTAGAATTGTATGCTAGTGTGACCGGCTTTAGTGATGAAGACGATGATGAATTCTGTCTTAGGTTTAGAATCAACCAAAATGACTACACCATCACCTTAAGCAACTTTGCTCAAGTGTTAGGAATTCCCAACCGAGGAACTTGTGTCTACACGGATAAGTGGTCACTCATGGCTCTTGATACAATCAATGACCGCTCTCTTCCCTACATAACCCGTTTGGCCGATAAGGATGTCATCCGTGAACACCTTTTTAACCCAAAAAGTGATACAACCCGAGTTACCCGAAAGGGAAAAGAGGTAAACCGAGATCCATATGGAATGGAGCTAAATGAACTTAAGCCCGAATTTAAGAAATGGGAGGAACTACTTAGAGCCAACGTCATTAGCACCATAGGGAATAGGGATCACATAAACGCTTGTCTTTGCCACATGCTCTACAACTTGTCCACCCGACAACCATTCAACTTAGCCTACTACATAGCTAGGAGAATGATTGATATTCCAACTCAAGGATCCGTTGCTCTTCCATACGGGATGCTTCTCACCCGTCTCTATAGAAACTTCGCTCCAATTCCACCAACCCCAAAAGGGATGCACCTTCACTATGAACTCATCCCTCACATCTTTGTACCTTTGAGTGATGCTCGAGTTGCTAAGACTAAAGGCAAGAGAGCTAAACCTCCAACTCCATCATCATCATCATCAAATAGCTCCGAGGATGGTCTTCCAAGCTCTCATCTTCCACCTCATGAGTATTACGCATCTCTTCCCGAGATTGAGAATGAATCAGCATAATTCAAGCAAACTAAGGGAATGTTCAAGTGCCTTGGTAGGATGATGAACAAGATTTACAAGAAATTGGACAAATAAGGGTACTTTAAGGAGTGTTTGGAACAATGCATTATCGTCAATGTTTGATACTATTTAGTTGCTTTTATTATGTAGGATGATAATATAACTTGAAACAATGGTGTATGCTAACAATCTCATGCAGGGGGATAGCACAAGTATGCTATCAAATTTTACCCATTTTCACTATATTGTGAAAATCAATAAGCCTTGCTCAAAATCTATGCTCCACTATGTTTACATATGTGTTATTTACTTTTCCTAACTAGAAATGTTTAGTATAACAGCTTTTGAGAAAAATTTCAGGTTTCGGAAATTTCCCCGACACCTAAAAACGAACTCTGTCCATATTTCAGCACTCCACGGATCAGACGGCACCATAATTTTGGTACCGTCCTTTATGTAGTTTGGTACCGCCATACCTGTACAGGCGGACCAGACGGCACCCTTTTTAGGGTACCGTCCGTGTATGATTTTGGTGCCGTGGATCCTCCAGGTAATTTTCTGAATTTTGACTCTCTCGTGATTCCAAATTATCTTCCATCACTTATAAATCAATCTTAACTAGTTTATACTGTTATTAGAACTAGTATTATTTACTATAAGAAATCCATTTCCCACCAAAATTCAAAAATTTGAAAAATCCACCCAAGGAGCCCTTTGGCATAAAGGAAGGAACCAAATTTTTGGTACCTTCAAATCCGTGGGTAATCTGAATATTAGGAAATTCCACTCACTAGAACACATTTATTGCATATCTTTTCTTCTTCACTCCATCTTCTTTGTATGGATTGACTTGGGTGATATGACTAGCATTCAACCCACTTCCAAATCATTAGGAACCTCATCTCTTCAATGGTTCAACATCAAATCAAACCATTTCTCAACAATTTCTTACCTCTATAAATTGAAAGGCTTTACCATGATCATCCTCACACCTTCTTCATTCTCACTACTATCTAGCAAATCAAAACCCAAGTTAAAAATGACTAAATCATCACCAAAACCTTGCAAGAAAACTGCTAGAATTAGCGTAAGGCCTTGTTGTTTTGTTCACCTTAGCTCATCATCCGAATCTTCACCACTCACAATCTCATCTCCCATTAGAGATGATACAAATCTTACCCTAGCTACACCCACTTCATCACACATTGTGATCACCACTCCACCACCAACAAAAACACCTACTTCACCTCCACCGGCACCCATCCAAACATCCAAAACACCCTCACCACCTTCACCAAGGTCTCCCACTCTCACTCCCATGGAGTTATTTTCAACTCCACCAACATCACCAAATCCTTTCCTAGAGGACTTAGAGGACTTGCCTCCTAGGCCAAGTCATCCACCACCATTGCCATCTTTTGGCACAATTGAGCGAATCGCTCATGAGTCACCTCGGTCATCCATTGACCCAAACGCCCCATTAGGGCCAAAACCTCTCCTTTTTCACCCCATTCACAAGGACATTCACGGTCCTTTATACGGGGATCATCCACTTCCATCATCAATGTCCCCTCATATTGAGGACATTCCGGAGTGCATGTGGGATGACAATCCCACTCGAGAGGAGATTCAAGTCGAACTCCACAACCTCCACCAATTCAAAGGCATGGTGGATTCTCACTTAAGTGAGACAATGCAAATGCAAAATGCTTTGCTTGCATCCATCATGACCACTCCAAACATTCCCAACACCACCAACACATCCACCATTCTACCACCATAACCTCCCCAAACTTTCTACCCTCCAAGGCATGGTTGCTCAACTTGTGAGCAAACGGGTCAAACCGTGGAACGGACCCGGGTTATGGTCCATGACTTCCACGAAGAAATGAGGTTCATCCTCAACCACATTCTTGAGCGTCTCAACGCTCTTTCCCATCCACCATCACTTTAGGATGGTTTTAGAATAGTCTTTCTTTTATTTGCTTTCTTAGGATAATTTTTATTTTCTTGTACTAGAAACACATCATTGTGTTCTCTTTTCATGATCTTTATTCATGAAAAAATTTTAACTAATGAATGTTGTTTATCATATTGTTGGTGTCATTACATAGTGCTTGGAAATGCTTGTGAATGATCATTATTACTAACAATTTTTTATGTAGCTTTATTTTCACAATCCATGTATCTTCCCATTAAAGCACCCAATTTAGGGGGAGCTTTGAACAAGGGGGAGATAATAGCTCGGGCTCATTACATTCCGCATAGCCTGTTCTTTTTGTTGAGACAAAAAGGGGGAGAAAATATAGAACTTTGAAATTATTTATATTTGACTTTTCTGAAAAAGTCAAACTGCATACATTTGACTTTCTAAAAGTCAAACAGGAACTCTCATTGATAATACTTGACTTTTCTTAAAAAAGTCAAACTGCATACTTTGACTTTCTGAAAAAGTCAACATCATGCATCAACTAGTGAATTCTTTGACTTTCATAAAAAGTCAAATTTCATACACTTGCATTATCATTTCCTTTTCAAGTTTTAAAACTAATATTTTTATAACTCTTGTACAAACTTTGTTTCTTTTATAAAAATAAAATTTATATTTTGTCCTCAACAAAAAGGGGGAGATTGTTAATACAAATATCGTCATTAAACGTTATTTATATTTTTGATCTTTGCCTAAGTTTTGTTAACGACAAAAGTAAATTTAATTTATAAAAGCTTAAAGCTTGTCAAGTTTATTAGATATTAAAACAAGCTTTCTCAAACAATATATTCATCATTCAAGCATTTACATTTATGATTAGTAACATCTTGATATGACTCTAATCGTTATGTATGATAGTAGTTTGTAGAATGTGTTAGGTTCTTAAAACCAAACACTACTTAAGCATTTGCATATTTCTATAAATAGTAATACAACATTTGACATCATGTATTACATCATGGAAATCATTAGAAGATTCCATTAGATATTTTGTGAAGATTTGTACTCTTCATATCTTGCACAATCTCACTTAGATAGAGTTGACTTTAGGCAATATACTTCTCATGTTTAGAAGTGTTTTATAGATTACCTTAGAAGATTACTAAAGGTACTACATTATGTACTACAGTTTACAACATAATGATAAATATCTTTATACGTTTACGAATTCATCACAAACCAAAATTCTTGGATTGTGTAAGATGTTTGATGATAGTATGTATTGCTAATCTCAGTATAGTTCTACAATGATTAGTATTTACATTTACGAACTTACTACTTATATAACAAACTCTTTCGAACAAAATTATAGATTATTTGAACTGTTCGAAATTCGAAAATATTTAATTTAAATGAAAACAGCAATTGTTTTGAATCCGTTTCTAGTTTTTATATTTATTGCAAATTACTGCTATAAACATAATTGTTAGAGGGGGAAAAACAACTCCTGTTTTATATTTAA